>SZWC01007818.1:2870-49863 GCA_023375785.1 Penium margaritaceum | reverse complement strand
GGAGGAGGAGGAGGAGGAGGAGGAGGAGGAGGAGGAGGAATAGCTGCTACAGAAGCACGGGCAAAAACTCATCAGGAGGTAGCAGAAAGTGACAGCAGCAGCAGCAGCCGACAGCTGCTGTTACCCGCTGTCAGCTACCTGACAGCCTGCAGCTGCGAACTTATGTCGCACCGTGAGGCAGAGGTGGAATGCCTCTTTATCGCCGCTGCTTCTGCCTCTGCGATTTTCACAATGCAGGAAGCCCCACAACCGAAGTTAGGTCAAGGAAGGAAAGCAACGCCACGAAGAGTTCACACCTTTTTATGGCGCGCTTCTTGATACCCACGGTCTTTTCGCCATACTTCCGCCAAAGATATCCGCCAGAATCTTCCTCCGTCTCCCCCGAGCCGGTGCTTTCCGCCCTGACGCTGCCACCGCCCCTACGACCCGGGTTTCTGCTTTCTCCAGCACCACTACAAGCACTAGCACCTGCAACACCACCATCACCGTCACTGGCCCACGCTCCAGGAGAGCTGGAGAGCGCAGGAGAGCCACCACGACTGCCGGAGCCCTTCTCCCTCTCCTCATCTTCCTCTTCTTTGTCTTCTTCTTCTTCTTCTTCCTCCTCCGTTGCTTGCGCCCTAAACTCATTCAGTAACGCGGCGTCCACTTCTTCCTTGGACATGGCTTGGACCGTCGCGTGGCAGTAGAAGGAAGGTGGGGCCTTTTAAGGATGCATTAAGTTCAACGCGTATCCACTGAGCTGAGTCCGCTCCTGTGCAATTCTGGTGGCTTGCAAGCCTGCTCGTCTGCAACTCTGCTAGTTTGCTAGTCTGCCGCTTCGGTGCTTTGCTGGTTTGCCCTTCTGTTTGTCTGGTAGTCTGCCTGCTAGTCTGCTAGTCTGCTTGCCTGCTGGTCTTCTTCTCTGCTACTCTGCTGGTCTGCTAGTCATCCCGCCTGCTGCTTTGCTACTGAGTAGCAGAAGAGCAGCTTTTCTGGTAGTCTGCTGGTCTCCTACTGTGCTAGTCAACTAGTCTGCTTGTCAGCTGGTCTCCTGACCTGCTAGGTCGCTGGACCTCTGGTCTGCTCGTCGCCTGTTTTCGTCGCAGACGAAAACAGTTTGCTACCCTGCTACTCTGCTGCCCTGTTGGTTTGTTCATCTGCAAAACGCAGCTTTCCTTTTGCGATGAGGCCAGACTTGCCAGCCAGGACTGAAGCGTCGACCTCGCCTAAATGAGAGGAGACGGACGCACTTGCTGCCAGGGTGGAAACCAGAGATGCGTATAAGGAAAGATGACCGGATTATGTCTCACAGTTTGTTACACAAAGAAGCCATGAAACTGGCGTTTTTTAACCCTACGGTAACGGGGATCGACGCTCCAGCAATGACAGACTGGCACTTTTGCTCTGAGAGCTTAGGTGTCAACGTCACACGTGGAGGTCCCACAGGAGCACAGGATCTTAAGGTTTCATAGTTGCACAGCCACGGGTGAGAGATCGTCCTGGAAAATGTCGGAATCGTCCGCGGATAGCATTGACGAGAATACGATTGAATACGACATCTTTGTCGGACTAATGCCCGACCGCCAGCTAGCAGGGTCAGTGACGTNGGGCCATTCTCTGGACACCACGCGTGTGGCTGTCGTGCTACAAGAATCTCGCTTTGTCCAGTAGCGGCACTGCCGAGTGCCGAGGAGCACGTGACAATCTGTTAACATCGAATCAAAGCGCAGCGAAACGTCGGGTGACCGTCCCACGATTGGATCTGTGATAGAAAGAAATGGCACGGATGATGTCGATTCCTGCTGCATTCTCGAGCCAGCATGGAGGAACTGAGGGAAAATGGAGCTGTCGTTTCGGGATTGCATTACAGAAAGTGCTCAAAGTAGCCCTGTACCAGCATCCATTATTCTTAATGCCTGTCTTTTTGGCCTGACATGATTCGCCACAACACGAGAATGGGGCGGATTGCAATTGCAGGCCGCGGCTGGAAACGATCAGGGAAGGATTTCGGGATTGAACTTTTGGGTCAATAACTTAGGCTAGTACAATTCGCAGGTAGTTCCCTTAACAAAAGAGTCTCGAATTTCTGGTGTCTAAAACCAGGGTTAAGTTGTTTACGAGACCTACAACTAGTTTCCGCAATTCGACTTCGGCTAGAATGGGTATACCAGGAAGCTATTCAGACTTTCACAGCCAATATCGAGTAACAGGTTCAGATGGAGCGTTCTAAACAAACGACAATGAAAACGTGTAAATATAGGGAAAAAATGAGTAATAAGAGAGAAAGAGAATGAGGGATACATCCAAAAAATGTTATTATAAAGGTAAAAAGGAAAACAAATTTGATTTTTACAACACATGTACACCAAGCCTCCTTAATCCATTCATAACAAGTGATACACTTCCCTCATAGAGTTGAGAAAAAGAATTTTAACTTTAAAATGGTACTTCAATTATTATCATTCAAAAGAATATAGAAATATTATTGAAAGACTAAAATTTTCAAAAACTAGGAAAACACTATTATAAATCATTAAATTATTGAACTTATAACTGTTATTGTAAAACTTGGCATTCACTTACTTAATATCGTCTGAATTACAATTGTAACATAAAAATGAGATAAATGCAATATATGATTGATGAGAATGATTCAATCAATGTTAATTATGTATGCACATGCCTCTTATGGTAAAAAAAAAGGAAATAAAAAGCTCAAAATTTCTAGCACTTGTATAAAAGACAGCGATGGAATCAAATCCACTCCGTCCACCCTGAAGGTTCATGATTAGCATTGGTACTTTCACAAATTGAATTCGAATAGGGTAGACCATGCACCCTTGGTTCATCAAGCCTAAGAACATTGAAATACATGACCTTGTCAAGGTTGCAAGAAATGTCTCACATGGTGAGCATAAGGAAATCCAAATGTGAACATCCTCCCCGAACACATCATGATTATGTTCCATAACCCTCAAACAATAGAGTATGTGCGACGAAATAAAACTAGAACTCCCATATTGACCATTCTTTGTGACATGTTTTGGCTGCACACATTCAAAAGGACCGCATGATGTGTGACCACCGAGTTTATGCAACACGAATTCAAATAAGGCACATGAAGTGCACCTTCAGCCTCTCCAACTTCAAGCCAACCCATAATGATGATGTCAATGCATTTAATCATGGATCTCCCACACACCAAGAAGAGTTATCCTACAACTGCTAGACCATCCCATGAGGGTGGTTCATTTCATGCTCACTACGACCTAGGTGATGACAAAAGAGACATTGCACAAGTTCATTGAGGGTGATACAAAGAATCATGGCTTACCCCACCATGTCATCTCAAACCAAGATATGCACCTTGCTAGTGAATTTTGGCTCAAATGGTTATGCATGACATGAAACTTGAAAAGGCTTGACCTTAGCATTTTACTAAGATATGAATGGATAGGGTAAGTGCATGAATTGCACACGTGAAAAGAAACTCTAAATGTACGTGGACATAAAAATGGAATATTATGACGGTTTGTTACGCAAATAAGATTTCATTGTTAAGAATTCATCAAAAAATTCAACCAAATTCAGCCCTTTCTTCCTCAACTACCATCCGTATCCAATGGTACCCGCTTCCATGATGAAGTGCACCAGTGGAAAGGATCACATACCCTTCACTCACACCTATGTTAAACACATGAATGATCTTCTAGCAAGACACCAAGAATAGCCTACATCCTGCTTCAAAATGCCTGAACACTTATGTAAACCACATAAATGATGAGCTTTAAGTTACTCATGAAGATCGTGTTATACAGAGCACACAAATTGTATGTATTAAAATGTTGGATACACAAAGTATGCTATGGAATTCGCTCAATCAATCACTTATGACCTAAAACATTGTAGAATTAGGCTATTCAATGGTCATTCCACAGGTCAAGCACATACACTGTAACTACAATTTGAGCGTCATTGCACCCTCCATTCCAAAGGGATGTCTTTTGCAACCACCTCCCGTACTTCTTATTGTAAAAGGTTAATGTGAGGTGATGTATCCTCAAACATTGTGATCATAATCTTTATGCACAAGTGATAAACCAGTACCTCATCTAACGGGCTACATGTGGACTTGACCACAGTACATGCTAAGAATATCACAAGTGCCATCTACTCCTGTTATGGAGGTTTGAGAAAAACATCTTGCCCAACACAAAAGATGTTCCCTTCAAGGTATTAACCCAACAACAGCACACTAAAGGGGATGATTTAACACACCCTTAGGGTCATCATTGGCTCCCTCAAAACAACTTGGCGCATGGACACCTAGGCACCCATCGTGAGGACGACGCTAGTGAAAGAGGAAAGAAGCTCATGAGACATGTGTTTCATACTATGCAAAACTGCTTCTTAATAGTACTTTGGCAAGTAATGGAGTTATCTAACCCCATTACTAAAAGCCGACAAGAAAGGGAGGGTAGTTTGTAAGTAGAGGGGATGTTGATGTTTTGTGGGTTGTAGCAAGGACTAGGTTCCTTGGTGCTAGGACGGTTGTGCTTGGAGAGCAACTACAAATGGAATAGAAAGCTAGAATTAAGAGAATTCTGGGACGGGATGATTGTAGTTGATCACAAATATAGTAAAAGGAACATTTTAGCAAGCACAGCTCACTTATAGACTAACTCTGGACTCTCACGTCTAGACACAGCTCATGGCGCACAAGTGGGCAACGTCTAGTAAGACACCTACATCAAGGTAGCTTGGGTCTTGGACGTAATCTTGCCACCTCTTCAAGGTAGTCAGGCCTTCAAATAGTCAAGGGCGTCAGCCTTTCCAAGCTGGCAAACTACTGCCAGGCATAGTATGGTTTGAGAAGAGTGTCTATAAAGTCTTGGTCCTATGTGATGTCCGGAACTGGTGGAGGCTACTGTTGTAGACTACAGACAGAAAGTTGAGCGATGACTTAGATGTTTAATGAAGACTGCTAAGGAGGCCACCTTTCATAGTAGGCTGCTAGGAGGTTGACAGCTGTCCAGGGTGATGGAAGCTTCCGCGTGTAGGTGGGAAGATTCCTAGTTTGGGAATCTTCCTACAGGTAGCAGCCCCACTAGTAGCTCCTACTACTAGGTCGTACATGGTTGTGCTAATGTAGAGCGCTCTCTCCTTCTCGCTTTGCATGTGCCTAATGACTTGTGCATGCATGTTGTGATGCAGAGTTGTGTCGTGCATGCATGCGTTGATACATAGCAGTCCCCACTGCCCACTAAGGTGTAGCCCAACCCTCATCGGAACAAGATCAACACCCAGAAGTGCGTAGTCGCATTTGACATGTGTTGACTGGTCTGGGTTTATAGACATGCTAAGCCCTTCTGTGCATGCAGCACACAATATTTTATATCTCCAGGATCCATCCCCCCCTTGGACTCGAATGCTAAGAAATCATCTACCCTGTACAAGTAGAGAAAATCTTCGTCGTTGAACACTAAATGTTTTGAGAGAAAATTCCCCAAATTCTACAAAGCTCCTCCAATTCCAAAAGCAACTATGCCATCTTGATAAAAAAATAGCGCAACAATTGCCACCTCTAACACTCTCCCTCGATTGGTTTGTTGAAGGGTTTAGTTGGTTTTGGTGAAGAAACTGATGATGTTGGGTGTCTCCCAGAGGGTTTCAACGTCAGAAGGAACGTTTCCTACTATCCCAGTGTCGACATGGTATTTAAAATTGATTTTCAACTTGGAAAGGTCAACCTTGATCCTTTTCTACTTGGCCAAGACCTCTTTGAGGAGGGCTCTCTGCCCGTACAACTCTCGTTTGTTGTTTCTGCCACGAAATGAATATTTGGTGGTGTTTCGGGTCCTTTTGGTCGAACAGGGCTGATATACTTATAAGAAAACACATGGGAGCAGTTTGAGAGCATGCTCCTAAATTAAGGGATGCCTTACTTAACTTTTCCCACGGTTTGAAGCTTCGTAACGGCTTTCGATGGGTAAAGAGGTCCCTGGACGAGAAGGAAAAAATAGTTTCCCCTCCACTTCACATGTACTAATAGGTCTAAAGGTATGAATGGTGTATTCATGGTTGTTGTTGCCTTTTTTGCCCTCACGCATGCACAGATGATGCTCCATAGCTTGACTCAAAATATACCCAATCTTGGCTACTGTAGCTGATTTTGGGATCGTGCTAATTAATGGTTGCATGTTTGAAGACTGTTGGTAAACTGCTCACCAAGTGAGCTTTGTGTCCAACGCTGTCAATATTACGTATATTATCTTTTTCCTGTGTGCACCTCTATCCTTTTTCCCGGCTCTCTTGCTAGGTTTTTATCCAGTAGTAGAGAGGGGCTTGGGAGCTTGCTTTGGAGGGGCGAGTTTGTTACTCGCTCAATTTGTGAGTGACCAAGCAAGCGTCCTCACCTCCCTTTTTGCAAGCTCGCTTGCTTGGTCGCTCGCTCACTTGCTCGCTCTTCCTACCTGTCGTGAAAGCAGGCACCCTTACCACCAAGTTTGTTGTGGTTGTA
This sequence comes from Penium margaritaceum, assembly GCA_023375785.1. Classification (NCBI taxonomy): domain Eukaryota; kingdom Viridiplantae; phylum Streptophyta; class Zygnematophyceae; order Desmidiales; family Peniaceae; genus Penium; species Penium margaritaceum. The sequence goes on along the minus strand of SZWC01007818.1, from coordinate 43,361 downwards.
GGCTGTTGACTTGCTACGGCTTCCTTCTCTTTCATAGTTTGCCCTCTCCCTCCTTTGATTTTGTAACATCTGCTCCAGCGCGAAGCCCTGCTTTGCTTTCCTTATGTGCGCACTACTCTACTCACACCCCCTCCTTGCGAAAGAACCTATCACAACCCCCTTTTCACTCATTTTCCCCCATCCACGCTGCGAAGTTTTTTTTTTCTTTGAGGACAGTACTTGGTCTTCGAAATAAAAGTTTTCCAGAAACATAAGAGACTAAAGTAGGTTTCCTAACAAAGACAGGAATGAATTTTTTAAATGTCACGCCAACACTAAGTGTGATGAGGTCTAATGGCAATGAAAGAACTCAAATTGCTTCTTAGGAGTTTTCTTGATAGCTTTTGATATTTGTTACATGCTCCAAAAAAATTGTCCCGTGCACCATGAGGCACGAACCTCCATTTTTCTACGTGCCATGATCATCGATGGCGTAGCACGTGTTTGACGGTGGCATGTCTCCCAAGTCGCCCTTCTTCAGCGATACAACATGTGGGCACTATGTCTAATTCCACATTGCTCCATGCACCTCTGAAAATTCCCTTTAAGAATTTTTGGTCAAGAAATATGCTGCTTGCGTTGTTCTTAAATCGTGCTTAAGGATGATCGTGTGGTCGAATGCCTGCTAACGACTCCAGTGGCTGCTAATGTCAATGTGCATTGTCCGCCCCTGGAACTTTGTAGAGTTAGTGAGGTTGATGGCTGATTTTTTGTGAACATAAACCATTTCTTGGACCATGTTGATGATAACCAATGTTGTCAAGCAGGTTCCTTAGGTAGGTGACCTTCTGAGGTAGCTCTCTTGTCGAGACAACCTTACCTTAGCCAAAGAGAGTATGATAATATTCAGTCTCCTTCTTCAGCATGAAACAACCATAATGAAAAGGAGACAGAAAAATGTTCTTGTTCTAGGAATGTCGTTTGTACCTTCAAAATCTACATCCAAAAAGCAGCTGAGCTTCAGGTCGCTTGACGAGCCAAAGACCAACCTTATGTCAGCCATACACTGGAAGTACCTAAGTGCACGGTTTAGATCCTTGCAAGCCCTTCCACCACACATCTCAATCCCATGCGCCAAATTTCTCACTCCAAATTGCATTTTGCAGCGTGAATGAGAGAATCGACTTTACTCTTATAGTCAGTCTTACTGCTCCCTCTTCGTCCTTGATGGATCAACTGCTGCTACATTCAGAAAGTTTGAATCCGATGATCAAGGACGTGGAATCGTTTAGAGACATTGGTCACGTAAGACTGCTAAGACAGCTTAATCCTGCGTTTGTAGTGATTGTGCTTGATTTTCATGTTAAGGTAATATTCAAAGCTTAGCATCAAGGTAACATTGACCTGTTCTTCCATTGCACAATAGGTTGTGTGGATAAAGGGCCGATGATCACATAGACAAGAACGTAAGAGTCTGAGGCTTGTCTTTCACTTGTCAATGTAGGAACAAGCAGTTTTTGTAGGCTGATGGATGGAAGTTGAAAGAATCAAGAAGGATTTGCAGCTTGTGGTACCAAAGAAGAGGGCTCTACATGAACCCGTAAAAGCTCTTGACAAGTTTGCATACTCTTCTCCAACCGTCATCATACCCTTTTAGCTACTTCATGTAGACATTAGAATATTCGTAAAAGGAGAATCCACAAATGGTCCCCTCAGCAATTTTGGCATGGAAAAGATGCACCACAAACGTACCAGTTTGTCAAAGAAACTTTTTGCAAACAAGAATTTTTTAACCATATCATTTGATGTGGCATATCCTCGTAAAAGACATACTGCAGTAGCTAACTAAAGTGGAGAAGGAGCGACGTGATAGACCTTTCATCACAAACCTACTCTTGTCTTAGATCCGGTTCATTGTTTTTATGCAAGCTAGACATCAAGTACACTCTAACTCCGCGAATTAAGCCTCTAGTTTTGGAGACCATAAACTCATGTTCCCAATGTAACAAAATACATCTTAGACCATTTCTCTTAAGCATCAATCGAGTGAAGTGCACGCTTGGCCACATGCACTTAGCATGTGACCAAGCAATAGAATATGGATTACTTGACCAGCCAATGGCCATCTTGTACACTGCCTCATAGCTATTCGGCATCCAAAACAAGGGTTTGAAGCTTGTAAGGCATTAAGAAGGCAAGAAAAAGTGTTCAACTACCTTTTACTTCTTGAGGCATGGCTAGAGTTTCCCTCACATTATGTTTCCTTTAGGGAAGGATGGTTTTGTGAAAAAACTCAAGCAGAGTGAGTGAGGGAATACATTGGTCATTATCACCATTAGTGTTTCAAGTGTTTCAAAACAGTGAAAAGGCCACGCTCATATGGAATAGGGAAGAAAATGGTTTGATTTTCTTTCCATGATGGCTTAATCAACCATATGGATCAAGTCCAAGCCAATTCATGGAACAATTCTATTAATTGTTGAGAGTATGCGCATGAACAAAGGTTGCATTTTCACAAGCAAAATATTCGTGTTTCCAAAGGGCAACTTCTTGTTCTCTAGAGTCTATAAAATAAACATACGGTTCTTTTCTGTTTTTCATGAAGACCACATTTGATTCAAGATGAAATTTGACATGACGTTCATAATAAGAACATGCTCTGAACACTTCACACTAAACCATATCTTACCAAAAAGTTGTCAATAACTATTTTCATTTTTCTTAATACGATCTTAAAGTCATTGAGGAAAATCATTTTATGCATTGTTTGAAGGATGTCTCAAGGACTTAGTAAACTAATGATCAAGAGAAAATAAAGAATTTAACAATAATGAAAAAACTTTGGTGCCATGCGGATATTCATGATGTTTTTAAGATAACAAACTTGTACTTCTTAATATTGCTCATTCATGTATACATGTGAGGAAAGATGGATATCACGTATCTAGACTTTGTGTCATGTATATCTCTTCTAATAAAAATATTATGTTTTGTCCCATTTTCCATAATCCTGTAAATGAAAATACATGTAACGGTTGCCACACTTAAGTAAAGATCTACTTGTGCATGTGTAAAGACATTACCATTTAAAAAATTGTTCAAATGATGTTAAAAGTTTATAAAATTCCATTAATTTGATGCATAAATTCTGATTTTCTTACAACAAAAGTAGAAATAATAAAAAACTATTAAGAGACCATGAAAATTAATTCCTCTTTTGTGATGAATTTTTTTCAAGTTTACATAAGAAAGGACAACTATAACACTAACATTAGTTTAATGTTACCTGAATACATATGGAAAGACCTTCATGATGATTCTGTACATGTGAAATTTCTACAATATTTTGATTTTTCTTTGAATTCATAATCAAATGATCTTTCAGATCCTTACTAGAAAATGATTTAATCAATTATTTGAAATAAATAAAATGAATACCATTATAAAACAGAAGCACAACCACCATGTAGATATATGAATTTACCTCACTTTCATGATTTTGATAAGTATAAAACTTCTTAATACATTTCCTTATGCAATAAATCTCATGTTGAACTTTCACATATTAATAACTCAAGTGGTGAGGAAATTTCATCTTTGTACAATCTCATTAAAATCATCTAATGAAGAAGGTTATCATATGTTTTTGTTTTGTTTTTTTTTGTTACATCTATCCTGCATAACATGATGCTTTTCTTTAATGAAAAAATTGTTTTCCCTAACCGTTCTTAATATTTTTTGTTTTATAGGTTAAGATGTGTAAAACTCCGGCATAAGTTTTTCTTTTAGGGAAATGGGAAAAATCATTAAATTGATGGGCAAATACATGCGAACTCCTTGGTTTGCGACTTGCCTGGACGCCAAGTGACGAGTTCAAATCGCTACGATAGTAAGTGCCTCATTCCAAGCCGCATATTTGTGAAGGCTGGTACACAAAAGATGTCTTCTTCGCATTCTGATATCTAGTTAATGCCTCATTCCAAGCCGCATATATACCATGATTTGCTATCAGTAGAAACCTGTCTCCCATGTACTAATCTCATGACCAAGTAAACAGCGATTGCTATTGATTGCAAAAACTGTGTACGTTCTGCTGTTTGAGAAAATTCTCAAGTAGACACGTACTCGCACATTATAAGAAAACAGTACCCAAAAATGACGCACCTGCGAGAAACATTGAAGCACACATCATGTAAGATCCGCTTCTTGCCTCGCATTTGACTACGGTGTGTATGGCGTGCTTCTGGTTTGTCAAGTTATTTTGTTGTTACATTCGTCGGTGACGGATAAATTGATTCCACCATTCATGTGTTTTACTTCTCGACAGTCCGCATTTATTTTGAGAGCCTTAATAATGTACATTCTCCCCCATCACATGGACATCCGATGGGATTGAACATCCGGAATAGGCTTCTCCAAACAACGAGGAGGTAGTACGGCAGCATCCAGCTATGAATCCCAATAGGAGGCAGTTCAAGTCAAGAGGGGGATCGAAGTCGGCACCTGGCATAATTTTCTCCTAAAATGTTTGAAAGATGAGTTTTTTTTATGAAAATTAGTTGAATTCAAATGATAATTAGGAGGAAAATATGAAACAAGTCATCCTTTATAAATTTATGATTGTTGAAAAGGTAGATCTGACCAAAATACTCATTCTACATTAACCGAATATGCAAGTATTAATATAAGTTTTTTAAATTGAATGAAGAACTTGATGGACACCATGTGGCCCTTCTTGGGTCCTTTGCGTACATTTTGTCTTTTCAAATGTCTAAAACAATAAAATGTTGTGGTAGTGGCTTTCATTTGCTTTATTGTAGTAGTATCAAAACATGTGGTTTCAGACTGGGATACAAATGCTAAGGTGTGTCATTCATGTGTGGCAAGAGTGAAGCATCGAATGATGTGTTCCACGTTGCTTCATTCGTGACTCTTTACATTTGGACAGCTTAAAAGGAAGGCTTACGATTCAAAGGTTTGCTAAAAATATGTTTTTTGCAAATGATACCCATTCGTCGTCTCGTTTTCCAGTTGTGCCACATGAATGCAAGGTTTGATGAAACCAATCTTAAACAAATTATTTCCTAGCTTCATGGTGAAAGATTTAAATGTTTTCAATTTCTTATGGTAGAAATGTAAGTCAAGAGCTTTGATAATGTATTCATTATTCCGTTAATCTAGACTATAATGTTTCATTAAACATTTTTCATGAGATATTATAACTCTATCTTAAACGTGACATTGAAATAAATATCAAAATTTTCTTCTCCTTCCCAATGATCATGTGTTACGAATTTCATTTTTTTTCATTTTTTCCTTTCATTGTAAAGAAATGTTGTAGATTTTTTTACTTTAGATTTGTGATTAATTTCAAATTGTAAGGGTATGATTTTCCTTAAATGTATGCATTCACATTATTTAATGAAAATTCATGCTTATGTCAATAAACTTTTTACCCATGGTTTTAGATTGCACACTTAATTTCACTCTTAAAAATGCTTTGTTTCTGTTGAAACCCCCATAACATAAAAAAATATTGTTCATGGTGTAGTTTAATGTTAATGAGTAAAAATCTTGATAACACATTGCAGGAAGATTACCTCAATTATTCTTGAAACCCTTTTATTCCTAACTCCATGAAAAATTCTTCATTCAAAACTTTAGTCTTTGCCAAATGTTCGGGCCTTTTTGTTTTATATTTGTCTTTTTGTTTTGAAGGGATCATTTAAAACTTGACATTGATCATGATAAGAAAAGGCATACATATGATTTTTTCCCATGTGTAAGAGATCATGGAAATAAGACAGCTTTCCTTCATATTCTTGAATGGTAGATGTTTCCTAGTCTCTTATTATTATAGTTATTGAAGTTAAGTTCGCACATGTTGATTTCTTTTTACATTTTTCTTAGAAAATTATTTTTTTTCTACCTCCATTAAATTGTTTTCAATGCCATATAATTCTTTGAATATATTGTTTGAAATTTATACATTATTACATATTCAAATATATAAATTTAGTTTTTCTTAATTTTTTTTTCTTTTAGATGCCAGCATGTCATATGCAGTAGTGAACCTTCAAGAGATGTATTAAACTTATGAATTTTGAAAACATGCTTTCTTGCTACTTTCAAGTTTCATTTAGTTTCGTCATAACAGAATGTTCCTTTATTTCTGATTGTTGTTTCTTACATGAGTGTTTTCTTCATAACCAATATGTTACTCTCCAAGTGCGTCTTATAAATATGCATGATCATGAAGATTTATGAAATGTGTGAAATCTGAAACACATCTTTTACACTAATGAATATGTTCATCATGCTTTTTGAAAAGTATGCTACCAATCTGCATTATTTTTCATTCTTGTTAGTTTTTTATTAAAATTTAGGACTTGTGAGGATTGGCGCCACTAAGAAGGTGTCTTGGCTTGAAAATCATCTTAACTTGAAGCATATCAAATTTAGATAGTAGAGTCGTGGCTTTAAGTTTTCTCAACCTTTCACTTGTATCTGAATGTTCTTTGAAACCACCTTCAAAACGGTAATGAAAGGTGTTATGTCGATGGGCAAACATGAGTCCCAAAATCTGAGCGGCTTATATTCTACTTCTCTCCAGAACCTCAAATCCGATTTGGAAGCCCCCCATCGAACCAACGAGGGACTTCTCCAGTCTACGAATCAGAATGTGTCATTGCATCACGTGAATTGCCGAAAAACCCAAACTGTTCAACCGAGCCACATTCTTTCAATTCCGCCATTTGTATATACACTGTCGAGTTTCGACACTTACACAACGAAGTATGGTTTCTGCTTATCAAAAATACCTTGCTGACCTTAATGTTGTAAAAAGTCTCTGAACCATATCAATTCCGCCAGCGTAACAAAAGGGTTGGTTCTCTATGTATGTAATTGTATTTTGCCAGTTCCTGATTGTGCACATACTTTCGTCATATCGATCAGTTCGTGATCGCATTGGGTTAGGATGGCAGCTAAGTCCTCAATGGGGGTAGCTAACGGGGAAAGAAATCGTACGGGGGGTGCTAACGTTTGCGAACTCGATGGGGGGAGTTAGAAGTTGGTCAAATTGACCTGCTGCTAACCCACCCCATCGGGTTTTTGCAGAGGAGAAGTCCTGACATGCGCTTGCCGACAAAATGGAGACCAAAACAACAACACCACGCGTGGCAGAACTTGCGCACATGCGCACGACGTGGAGCCCAGTGAGAAAAAAAAAGGCAGATCATCCTCAAGAGCCGATAGTTGAACCGCGATCGGTATCCTCCTCTTTTTTATCCCTCCTTACCCCTTATTTCTGCCTTTGGTCACAACATGGACTCGGTACATGACTCTAAGCTTTATGTCAAACACGTATCGGTGGAAAACAAATTGGAGGCTTCCGAATGCACAGTAGAAATTATCTGATATACATTTATGAATAGAACTAATAAATAATAATAAATTCATGGAAATCACCGAAGCCATACATCACTAAAACATTCTAATTTCCACGTAAGGTATGACATCAAAATTTAAAATTTTCACCTTTATTCTAAATTTCAATGTAAAAAGGGTAAATAATTATCCTCAATCATTTCATTTTCATTTAAAATATGTTGTTAGGAGAGAAAAACCTATAAATTAATTGATTAAAATGTTAAAATGATGGTAAAAAATAGAAAAAAATATTTTTTGAAAATGAATAAAATTGAATCATGAAATTTCTCATGAATTAAAATTTTCCATCAAATGTGTCGATAAGTTATCAAATAAATAGCCTTTCAATAAATTAAGACATAAACAATTGGTTCTAAATATGAAATAATTGTTTTTTGCACACTAAAGGATGTCATAAACAAACTTGAATTCAGGTTGAATTTTGAGATGTAGTGATAAAATATAAAAATTCATATCATTTCCCATTTATGTGGAAAGTTTTCGAATACAACATTTAAATAGATTTCAATATTTATCTTATACCTTTTTATCCAGAATGAATGATTATGAAATTATTGTGCACGTGAAGGGATTTTTTGAGGGGATTTCATCATGAAAAACATAATTTCAGACCATTTTCTCAACATTTTATAGAAAAATTATATATTTGTATGCATGTTCAATGAATAAAAAGTAACTTGAAACGTTGAAATTTTTAGCATATATAAAATTTAGTCTAGATATTTATTTTATTTTTAAAACGAAAAAATATCTTTGCATAAAACAATATCCTTAATGTATTTTACTATGCATGAATTTGACTTAATGACTTCATTTTTATGATTCATCAAAACTTTATACCCGAAATATTTACTTTATATACCAATATTAACGAATATATCATCCTTGAGAAAATATTCAAGATCATTTGTCCCTTGAATTTTTTTAATTTAAAGTTACTGAAATTTAATTTAAGTTATATTTTTTAAGTGAAAAATAAAATTTAACTTTCAAAAGATACCCCGTTCAATCATCCACAAAATTTTATTAATTAGTTTTCCTTTCATTATATTGTTAATTTTCATTTCACGTATTGAAAGCCACATTAATTATTTCACTTTTTTCTTAATTTTTATAATATTTTTACAATAATGTTTTAGTATTTTGGAAGAAATAAAATGAAATAAAATGAAATAAAAAGATGAGTAGGTTCATGGAATGAAATGGAGATGTTTTGTGTTCTTTGTATTATAATTTCTCATGATGAAAAATCCATACAATGACCAAAGTCTTTAATTGAATGAAAAAACATTGTTCTTAAGTGGACATAGATTGGTCTTTGGTTTTCCTATGAAATATATCCGTTTTATATGATAGACTTAGGAATATCCTTGAAAAGTTATCCTTACAAGAATGATCCTATCTATTAGTTCGATGAAAAATTAGGGATATTTACGTCATTGGTGAAAAAAGGATGAACTAGTGGTCGGCGATCGCGACTACCGATTGCGAAAAAGGTTTGTGTCCGGACAACTAGGATAAAATAGTTTCGAGTCGAGGCGCTGTTGAAGATCGTCCTCAACTGTTTTTTGTGTTTTATTCGGCGGACAGCACATGGCGGCTCTCACCAGTCTGTCTTTTCGTTCTGTATAGTTTCTCTCACGAAAACTCCAATGGGGGGAGTTACTCGGTGTTCTCGGACACCAACTTCGCGTCCTCAAAGCCTGTTCTAACTACCCCCATCGAGTTCGCAAACGTTAGCGCCCCCCGTACGATTCTTTTCCCTATTAGCTACCCCCATCGAGGACTTCGCTGTTAGGATGGCTGCGGTAACGGCAGCCCAAATTCGACTGCTTCTGGCACCCACGGCCACCGCCGAATCAACCAATGGCTTCTTGTTCGAGGTGCATAGGGCTGCTGATGTGCACATGTGGGCGCATGGATGATGAACGTCAGCGCACGGAGGGGCAGACGACAGCCCTGGCGGTGGCGCCTCGTATTCCCATGGCGTGCTTGCCAGTGGCCCAAGTCCATGAGAGTTAATCTCTGGAGGCAGTGGACAGCAGCAGCATCCTTCGGACATAGCTTACTCGTCGTTTCTTGCCACCTCCCATCGCAGCCTGCCTCCTGCCGCCTTGAGACGAGATCCCGTTACACGAAGTAATCGATTGGGAGAAACTGTATGAAAGCTCAAACATGTGATTCAGCTAAACGGAAGCCCTGATGACATGTTCAGACGTAGTACATCTCAAACGAAACGGCTAGGTGTGAAGTCTTCATTTAGATAAGTAAAATTCAAACACATACTCACTTTCTCGACCGTTCTAAAAACATAATCTAAAAATAACACGAAAGATAATCTATTTCATCACTACCCATCCTTTGAACCTCATTCGTGATGAACAATGTTCCACAAAAGCATGAAAACGAATCGAAGGTAAAACGTACAAAGTGTATCATGAAAAAGTAGAATGCAATAAGGAAAATTCAATCAGTAATACATAAAAAAACATAATGATATAATCTCGAATTTTATTACCCAACACAACAATGAATGGTTACAATCTTGCAACCAACATGAGTAAACACAAGTGAAAACACAATGTCCCTTTTTGTGTATGAATGCTAGAATCAAAAGCAATTTTCATGAAATCTGACGTAAAAGAAACAAATTAGATTACACTTTTATTTAATTCAAAGGCATATTCAATTTTCTCCAAAGTACCACCTACGTTAAAATGATTTTGCAACATTTTCTTGACAAGATAGATTAAAAAAAGCACAATTAGCATTATAAGATTAATTAGAAAACAGAATATTAGACTTTAAGGACACAAGTATGAATCTGAATTTCCCTCTTTAGCCACAACATGATATCTAGAACAACCACTACTACATGAAGTAACCCACAATAATGTAATTGGTTTCTCCTTTTTAAAAAAATATAGAAAGTTTTTACTATATCTCACACTCGGCCCTTAATCTAAAGATATGGTATTTCATGAACTTTTGGTGTATGCTATAGCCACAACCATTGTCAATACCAAGTTATTTGTGTCAACATACTCACCTAAACGGTATGTCGGGATATAAAGCCACGTGGCAACCATGTGGAACAAGATCACCTAAATCATGCATCATAACAAAATTACCCCATTTCTTAGTAATTTTAAGACATGCCAAAGGTGTTATACCTTTGAAGGGAACTTGTTTCATAATTCCCAATTTCCTTCTATGTTGTAAACATTTAATGGCTTTATGTGAGAATGCAATATCACCTAGATTTTCTGTTCTTAGATTCATATTTGAAGAGAATGTTGAATAAAGTAAACTTAATTTGAATATCTAATACATATGTGCTCAATTTGAAAATCTAATTTAAATCATCAATGTTTGTGCTCATGAACTTTTATGCAATCTTGACTTTACTAGGGTAAAAAACATAACATGCCTATTAGAAGGGTATTGTAACAGCACTAGCCGTTTTGCGACTAACTGTAGACCGAAACAAAAGCCCTCAGATTAGTGAGTCCAAAGAGGCCGAGTGACTGGCCGCCTCGGCCATTTTGGTTGAGACGCGTCACGGCGAAACGGACGGGGTCAACATTGGGCGTGGACATGCAAATCATGAATTCTAATCCTAGTCGTTCCACATGGCACAGCCACGTGGAACAGGACCCTAGCGACGCACTAGGGGTGGAGGAGTGAAGAGATGGAATCTCCATCGCGAAACTCCACTTGCCCAAAATCCACACACGAGGTATTTCAAGGCTAGAGTCGACCAAGACTCTAGCCAAAACATTGTTTTACGGACAAGGGAGCCTCGAGACTCCAATCTCGAGACCCCGAAACATCTCGTGGATATTTCAAGACCATTTTTAATCCTAAAAATGAACCTTACACTGCATGTCTCCCCCTTTGCTCCGAACCGTCCCGGTTTGTCCTTGCTCATGGAGGTTTGATCATAATGTAGTTAGAGATGCAAACCATGTAACAAGAACATGCATAAGAGAAAAATAGTGAACTCTTGTTATTCGCAACACTGTTGCATCACGTTCACAGACAGTGAACCACACACGTGCGTGGTTTTTGCGATTGTGATCATCTGTGAACAACATTCCGTGTTGATCATGCAATCCCTTGGCTCTTGCCAAGACAAGGCACGTACAAGCATTGTACGTTTGAACACACGTGTTGGCGTTCCTTCGCAGAAGATTCATCACACATGTGTATCGTCAGCATGCTCAATGCCATTTGGGACGTACATTGTCAATATTGACTTGCCAGTTTTGAAGAGGGTATGGAAGAAAATCTTTCCAAATTCTATGTGATATGTGTTCAACCACTATTGTGGTAATGCCTCCTCCCCCTTTGCAAGGAGCGTCCCTGCAAACAATTAACCGTGCGTCCCCGAAAAAACCGTCAAGGTCCACACAACAAACACATTTGTGTGTCGGACATGATCTCTTCCTAGGGGTTGTTGCTAAGGTGGTACCTCCCCGCAACATAGTCATTATGTGCAAACCACGATAAGGACATCAGTCCTCCTAGTTTGCATGCATGTGTTCATGACCACGCATAGGTCCATGAGACGTCTTTTAGCAACCGTGGATTGGATGGCTAAACTCAACCAAGAGCCACAAAGCCCATGCGACACGCAAGCCGGCTGTGTCTTAGGTTTGGGAAGCGCCTATCACCTAAGATATGGTTGATGAGCATCTTGTTTCCCTTTTAAGATGACGTTCATCTTAAAAGGAGGCGTCATTAGTCATCTCGTAACTGCAAGTGCCAATGAAAAGTGTCATCAGACGCGATGGACAATGCTCCGATCCGGACAATGTTGGTTTCAACAATCATCCACTCATTTCTACCGGAAATGAATACCACAGGCAGCCACCCACATCCGAATGAAAAGCTGGTCGGCTTTTGAATGGCAGATTTGAGATGAACCGATCTCATTTTCGTAGAGTAAGTCTACAAGAAAACTGTTCAACATATCGAGACCACCGGTCGGGTGGAAAATGACATCGAACCATGGTCCTACAAGGTTAAACTTGCCAGTGTCAACTCCATGGCAAGAGTGAACACATATGAATCACAACTCGTGATCCCAATAATGTAACAAACGGTTCCTAGTTCCCATTGTTTACATGTGTTCAACATGCAAGACAGAATCATCCGTACGAAGAACACATCTTGGTAAAAAAATGTAAAACATTCCTCGGCACTAAATTGTTATGCCATATGTCACATTGAGCACGTACGATTGGTACGGCTTCACCTAATGAAGTGGTACAAGAGGAACCGCCAGCCCATTGGGCGGTAAGTAGTATAAATGTAACGGTTTTTTACGAAATCCTTGGTCGTCTAGAGCGAAATTGTTGTGCTTGAAAGTCTCCAACTCTCAAGCCATTTTTTCTCTCCATAGACCAAAGATCCACACGTGAACTTTGTGGCACCGACGTTACACTATAATGGGAGAAATACTATCTTGACCCACTAGGCCATGCATGTCGCGTACAAGGGTTTGTGGCCCTTGCGTTATTCCACCTTCCCATCCTCTTGCCAAGATGATCCTACGCAGAAAACGTGGATCTTTTATTTGTCTGCATGACACTTGATATGACACTAGAGTGAGCTACTTGGGACATTGATGCCTTTGCCAAGGATTTTTCTCCATGGGTATCGCTCAAATAGGACATGTTTGACAAATATTTTCCGTAAACTACCACATCTGTGGTGAAATAGGAATGTTTTTCCAATGCCAATGGTTTGCCATGCTTTCACCTTGACCATCTAGGTCCATGAAGCATGCGTCAACTATATCGTAGTTAAATGAGGTATCCATCCTTGGATAGAAAGGAAAGTACGTGAAACTTCTCATACCTTGTCGAGGCACATAATTGTACATAGAGATGAATGTCTTACGATCGCTCTCGGCGATGATTTTCAGTCCAAAAAAATTGGTTGTTTATCAAACTGATTAAGCAAGAATAGTGTCGTGCCTTACCTTTGGTGCAATTGGAAGCCATCCACACGACGTCCTAAGAGCATATTGTACATCAAGAATGAACACTGCTTTCTATATCTCAATTCATGAGATCTATGAAGTTCTCCATAAAAAATCGGTAAGGAATTTCGTTCCTTAAGGGTCCATTGCAACTTGAATTTCAAGTCAACATTTGGGTATGACACAGAGGTCATCCATGGTTGGTCGTGAGATTGGAGTTTGGTTCGTTCGATGGTTGATCGGACCACGAAGATGGAGGTGCCAACATTCGGTTGGTGTACATCAATCTGTTTAGATGTCATATCCAAGGTCGTAATCTCAAATACAACCTCTAGACAGTGTTATGTTGCCAAATATATCGTAGTTTTAGCTAGTAGACAAACTATGAGGTCGTCATAGTGTTGTGGTAACATGCTGGTGGAAAGGAGAATCCTCGTTCACCTTGTTGTGAGGATTTGGCACGATGAAGGAGAGTCCACATCACCAAAAATAGGTTCAGGCAATCTCCTCAGTCACTTTCCGTGCTAGATTCACTTGTTTAGTGAATACAAGATAATGGTTTCAATTTTGGATGTCCGTGAATTCTGACATTTGGGCAACCAGGTTTGATGTTACCCAACATCAGTTTGACCTCTTGATCTACTACACTACGGTGAATCAAAGCATTTGGGGGGAATAGAAAATCATTCTATCGTTAATGATGTGGTTATGGTGTTGCCCTTGAATTCACGATGATATAGAACTGTTGATACCAACTGGGTATCACATTCATCACTCACTGAGTGTTAAAATGGCTATGGTGTTGCCCTTGAATTCATTTCCAAGAACCTTGTTCTTGACCTGTTCAGTTGCGCACCAATGTTCACATTGGACATGAGGAATTATGAGCCATACCTTCGCCATGAACGGATGCATGCACATTCATGAACTCGTCATGCCTCAAAGGCATATCGTGCCTTCTTGGGAGAGTTACGAAGATCATGCGTCATAAGATCTCACTTTCCCTTGAGTGTAATAGCGTTCGTGGCAATGAACGTACTACATCCGTAACAAAATTCGAGCACCAACAAAACAATGTGCTCGGTGTAATGGTGTTGTCAATAAATAAGATTGTAGTCAAGAGTTTAATTTAGATGTCACAAAGTCGATGTGATCATTAGTTTGTTTAACTGTATCTTAATGTCGTGATCAATGCACCAACGGTTAGTGGATATCGTGCACGTTTTTCACCATTGCCACGTACACAGTTCTACATGACCAAAGTACAACAGTTTCAATCGCATACCCCGTTCCATAAAATGTTGGATGCATCTGGCTTTTGGTCATAACTGAAGACCTTCTATGTTCATGCAATTTGTGCATGCATAGGAACTAGTGTTGCAACAACCTGGTTTTGAGGAGTTTGTCCACCGTTAGCACTATGCAAGTTCAAGGAAGTTGACCTCATCACACCTGATTTATCTAGGCTCGTACTTCATTCAAAATGATTTTTTGTACTGATATCGACATCATAGTCACAGTTGGGAACTAATGTCATTTCGTTCTTGTTATAGCATTCGGATACACGTTTGATCATCACAGTCATGTGTGAAGGTTTCTCAAATAAACTTGACAATATAACTAACCTTGAATGCATCGAGATGTCTCTCAGTGGTCAAAAGAGGTTTCCACAACGTTGAAGAAGGCTACTGGCACACTTGCCATTAGAACCACCCGTAGCATACATCATACGTCTTCATAAGATGGCTTGTCCCAAGTATGCGTGGAGCGTCATCTGGCGAATGCCACCCATGTTATCGGTGCAATCGACACCTGTGCATACGTCATACCTTTGATGTTCACATGGCTAGTTAAACCAGAACCCATCTAAATGTTGCTTTTGGCACTCATAGTGGTGGTGCATTCGGCATGTGTGACAGGTTGTCATCCGAACCCCGTGTCCTAATGCGCTCGTCAATTTTTGTGAACGTATTATTAATGCTTGTTCTGTGTAACTGACACTTGTGTTGTAGAATCAGTATTATTCTTCCACATCCGGCGCTTGTTACGTGCATTGGGCACATG
This sequence comes from Penium margaritaceum, assembly GCA_023375785.1. Taxonomy (NCBI): domain Eukaryota; kingdom Viridiplantae; phylum Streptophyta; class Zygnematophyceae; order Desmidiales; family Peniaceae; genus Penium; species Penium margaritaceum. The sequence continues at coordinate 27,877 of SZWC01007818.1, read as the reverse complement.
TTTTGTGCAGTCGACATTTGTTTTGAGGAATCGTCACTCGTTCTATGCATTCGGCACTTCATATCCATAAGTTTGACACTCAAAACACACAAAAGTGATGTTCTCAATGGTCGCGTCCGAAGTGCAATTGGCACTCACTACGACATGTCTTTTGTACTCGCATCTAGAGTGCAATCATAAATTGGTTGGGAGTTGCTTTGGCACATGTGTCACTGGCACATCTCGGAACAGTGACTACAGTGCAACCGGCAGTTTTCTCAATGGTACAGACCGTACCTAAAAAATAATGTATACATGAAAACAACATAGATTAATGCTGATGTTGGACAAGGAATCGGCACATTAATCGTGCAATTGGCACATCAGTGGTGCAATTGGCATGTTGGTTGTGCAATCAACACGTTGACAGTGCAATCAACGCAACTTAAAAACAACATGCAAGGCAAAAATTTGGAACTGCTCTACATCATTGCATCCATGCACAACACAACACTTCATCACACCATGCATGCATGAGTCATTTGCCACATGGAAAGCTAGAAGCGAGGACCTCTCTGTATCAGCACAGCCATGCATGACTCAACAAGAAGAGCTACCAGTCAGGCTGTTGCCTATTGTAAGATTCCCCGACTAGGACTCTTCCCACGTGCAATTAGAAGCTTCCATCAGCATGGAAAGCTCTCAACTTGCCAGCGACCTGCTATAAAAGATTTCAAGCCTAACAACCTTCATTCAACAAATCAGTTATCGCCACGTTTTCCGCCTATAGTCTACCATAGTAGCCTCCACCAGTTCCAGACATCAAGTGAGGCCAAGACTTTGCAGACACTCTTCTCAAGACCTTCATAAGACTGGTAGCAGTCTGCCAGCCTGAGGAGGAGGACGCCCCTAACTAGCTGAAGGTTCGACAACTAAGAAGAGGTGGTAAGACTACGTCCAAGACTCAAGGTACTTGCTAGAGCCGTTTTCACTAGGCGTTGCCCACCTGTGGGCTATGAGATGTATCTAGGATTAGAGTCCTAAGTTCGTCTTTAGGTGAGTCGTGTTTGCTTTCTATTTCTTGTACCATAGTTGTGATCAACTATAGTCATTCAGTCCTAGCATTCTCATAATTCCAGCATTCTACTCTATTCGTAGTAACTCTCCAAGCACAACAGTCCCACCATTAAGGAACCCAGCCCTTACTAAACCCCATAAACATCAACATGGTATTAGAGCAAGGTAAGTGCTGAAAGCATCTATGGTCCGAGTCCTAGCTAGGTTTGTTCTGGAGGAGTAGTGGAAACCAGTCGCCTATGCTAGTGACGTGTTCAACCTCCCAAGGTGGGATCAAGCCCGTAAACATCAAAGGCAATTTGATTTATGTGAGAAACATGGAGATGTAGAATTCAAATGTGAAATCTTTCATCTCTTGATAAAGATTCTGTCCTGCATGGTTTGCGCATGGGACAAGATGAGGGTCGTCATGACGAAAATTAGGCAGAATGTAAGGCGGAAGAAGTGCAACGCTTGGCGGATGAAGCAAAGTGCATGGTGCAGTAAGAAGAAGGTACGCGTCAAACAATGCAGAAGGAGACTATTGCATTGAGGAAGCAACTAAGTGCACAAGAGCTAGTACACCAGCAGAAGCACCTCACACGTGATCCTCCGAAGAATCAACTATAGTAGCACATGGCATGGCTACAATAGCAACAACAACAACTGCAAAAATACCAACAACTGTAGTAGTTTACTCATGCCCAGCAAGTTTCACAAGAATCTTCACCACATCTACCTCAGTCAAGTCATCCACCAGATGTATAGTAGCCTATCATTCCTTCGTAGGTGCCACTTGTGGCATGTGCATAAGTAGGAATGCAATAGCAATTTTAAATGAAACAACCATTGCTTCCATTGGGAAATCTTATGCTAGCACCATTATAGGAATCTCCTCAAGCACCAATGCCTCAAACATTCATGGGGAGACCACATCCAATAGTGTAGCATGTATTTCAGGCGCAACCGATAGCAGCAAACGTGCAACACTGTCACACAACTAACCCAAAATCATCAACACAAGGAGTTCAGTACCAGGAGCTAAAGGACATTTTTCCAACAGCAGGAGCCTTTCTACATCTGCACAAGAACGAAATTGATCAGTCTGATGGCGAGAATTTCTCGCATTTGGCTCAAAACGTCAAAAAAGTAGCCAAGATTCACAACATCTGGAAATTCTACATAGCTTACTACGTTCCTCCTCCCCTAGGATGTCCACCACACATTGCGTCAGAGTTCAACTACTTAAGGTACGATTCTTACATTGTGTTTGAGAACCAGCTTAGTCCTTACATTCAACAAGCCATTCGCATGTACGACGCAAGAGCTAAGCGAACCAAACATATATGGTCCTATCTGCTATGGATCTACATGTCAAGGAACTCCACTTTTAAGTCTCATCTCCTCACATAGCTCTCCCACATCATCCCCACTAGCTTTAGTGATATTGAGAGATACATCAACAAGGCAAAATCACTCCGCAACCAACATGCCATCATAGATTCATCCATCTCTAAGCCAATCTATATGAATTTCCCACTCAACACCCTCACGTGAGATTAGGATGGCGTGAAGAAAGTTCTCAAGTTCTAGCTTAAGGCTAAACTGACAGAGGCATACGCCTGCAAGATGCCATTGCAAAGTAGAGAGAACGCCATCTTACTAGAGAAAAGCTCACATTTTCAGTAATACATCTTAGTAAAATGAAGGAGAGAAGAGCACAGCTCGCTCCTTGTCAAACAGCCATGCAATGATGAATACGGCTTACTCCCATAAGTTAATGTACTCCTTTCCAAAGGTAATGGCACGGAATGCAATTGGCCTGCTAACCGGATCACGTCCCAACATCACGTGCCATTATTAAAAAAGAATGGGCACATGAAAAAACAATGCTTCAAGAGGCTGTGCGATTAGGAGAAAGGGAGGATGCAAAGCAACATAAAGGGAAAGAAGCAAGGGGGAGAGAAGAAAGAGAGTGGAAGAGAAAATAATCAAAAGGGCGGTCAGGAGTCAGACAAGAAGGTAAAGGAGGAAGGCAAAGGGCAATAGTTGGATTACACTACATCTGTGTTCCATCTGTCAGAGAGTAAGAGCGACAAGCTTGCTTGCTAGCTGTATGTTTGGTTTGTGGAAAGCGGGTTTACTTTGCACATAAAATACCACAAACCCTGCCTCCACAACTATGAGACTTCAAATCAGTGCTATGTGATAGTTGCCAACAATAAGCAGGTACCCGTGCTTGGCAAGAGCATGATAATCGTGACACGGTATGATGGAGCACAACTCAAGTTTGGCAACGTTCTCTATATACCTGAAATTAACGTTAACGTCCTCTCTCTAGCCCAACTCATTAAGAGAAGAGCTTGCGTCACTTCTAATGACAAGAATTTCAAGAATTTCATTTTCATGAAGAAAAAACCTTTACAAAAGGTCACCTCCTTTCTCATGGCATGATTGAGCTGGAATTCATCGCACCAGCTCGTTATGAGATGGATTCCCTATTTGCAGCAACAAGTTTACACCAACCTATAGTTGTAGATGCTCTAGTGTGGCACAAGAGGCTTGGCCATATGAGCAATGAGTTGGTGGAATCTTTGGTGATGAAGGGCCATATCAACATCCTCGCCATCAAGAAAAGTGGCCAAGGCAGAATTGAGCCTTGTGAGAACTGCGTTCATGCAAGGTTGCCACAAGAAATGTTCCCTCTTGAAAGCAAGTGCGACATAAGCCAAAATCTTATAATGGTTTCCTCCGATAACTGTGGACCGCTCCCCTTTGCAAGAGTCTATGGTGGACACCATTACTTCCTCATCTTTGTGGATGATGCGACACGTTTCCTTTGGAGCCAGCCTCTCCAATCAAGAAATGAAACACCAACCTCTTTTTTCAAATGGCTTTTAATAGCGGAAAGGCAAAGCAACAAAAAGCTACAAGTTTTATGCTAAGAGAATGCTGGCAAGTACACAAGCACAAAATTCATGTCGCAGCTTGAGGAAATGGACATCGTGGAGCAGTCCACTACAACATATACCCCAAAGGAAAATGGTGTCGTAGAATGGGCAAATTGCATTTTTTAGGAGACATTCAAATCCATTCTCCTAGGAGCTTAGCTCGACAGCTCCTAGTGGCCGTATGCTTAGGGGCAAGAATTTTGGGTGTAAAATCGTGTACTGTACAAGGCCTTACCACACATAACCCATTTGAAGCATGGCACAACTGCAAGCCGGAAATCACCATGCTTACGATGTTTTGCTGCATGGCGCATCTCCACATCCCCAAAGAATGTCATAGAAAGCTTGCAGACAAAGGAGCTTGGGGTATGTTTGTTTGACAAAGCCCCAAAATGAAAGGTTGGCATTTCAATCACATCAATACTCAATGTAGCATCACGATTTGTGATGTTTTTTTCTTCGAGGATTTGATAAGTTAAGGGTTGAAAGCCAAGCACTTGACCACACCAAACCTTCTTCAGTCATTCTATGAATTATTTGTGGAGTGAATGCAAAATCAAGCAGCAGATTGTGATCCACTCACTATGACGGATGTGGATCACGCAAGTGAAGGGGCGGTGCACACAAGTAAGCCCCTCGCAGCTAACCACAAAGAACGCATTGCCACTAATCAAGAGGTGGTCGTAGTAAACCATAGCAATCGCCATCTTCTGGTGTCGCAAGATGGTGCAGAAGCCATGAGGCTGAAGAAGCACAACAGCACAATCGAACGCCGGCACTTCACGCCCCTCCTGTACTAGTAGATGGAATAATAGAACAAGAAGGATGAAGCAAAATACAACATGGTGATTACAACATATAAGGTGTATGTTGAGAATGATGAGGTGCATGGCGACATCACAACAACGCATCTAACAACTCTCCTTTCCATGGCCTCAAAAACACCTCTCCTCGAGCCAAAGTTACTTAAGGAAACACTAACAAGCGAGTTTGTAGCATAATGGAAAGCAACGCAAAATGCATAATACAACAGCCTCATAAAGCAGGGAACTTTGGAGCTAAAAAAGATGCCATCCGGCATAAAGCCAGTTGGTGGGTGTTTAGGGTGAAGACAAAGGTAGATGGCAGCATCGAAAAACTCAAAGCACGTCTAGTTGAAAAGGGATTCTTATAGGTAGAAGACAAGGATTTCTTCAAAACCTATGCACCTATTAGCCGTAATGCCATATTGTGCATTATGCTCGCCATTGCACATGTCAAAGACTACGAGGTGCAGGAACACACCGTAAAAAATTCCTTTTAACATAGAGAAATAGTAAATATTATATACATGAAGCAGCTAGAAGGGTATGATGGCGGCAACAGAAGAGTCTGCAAGCTTGTTAAGATTTTGTACGGATTGAAGAAAAGTCCTCTTCTTTGGTACTGCAAGCTAGAAATCCTCCTCGAGTCGCTACACTTTCATCCATAAGCCTACGATGACCTTGCCCTTGGGCTCTTTTGGACTACCTCAAACACAGGGTTGGTCTTCGGCTTGTTAATAAACTTGGAGCAAAGCTACTTTGTAGATGAAGATTTTGGCGGTACGTAGTAAGACCATTGAAGTACCACAAGATCCGATTGTCTCATAGACAGAATAACAGTCTCTTGGTCAAGAAAGAGGCAAAAAATTATCACATTCAGCTTAAATGAAGGTGAGTATGTTTCCACGACATCACCAGCTTTGGAGATTTATTAACTAAAGAACCTCCTTGACAAAATCAACTTACCGCAGCACGGCCTGACCAAAATTTACGTTCACAAAAAAACGATCGACCTTTTAAACTCGACAAAATTGCAGGGGCGGTTGAAGCACATTGACATCCAAGCCACTACAAACGCTCAAAAGTGATCTACCACATGATTTGCCTTGAGAAAGTTCAAGGAACAGCGCAAGTAGTAGATAATTTGACAAAAAGTGTCCCTAAGAATTTTTTTTTCAGGTCCATGGAGTAATGTGGATGTTCGCATAGTGCTCATTTCTAGTTATACCTAAAGAAGGGTGATCTGGCAGACACACGGCAATGAAACATGCATGCCAACGCCACCGACGATCTCTGCTCAGAGAAAAACAGAGATTTGTGCCTCATGGTGCATGTGACAATTTTTGTGGAGCATGTAGCAGAGGTCCCAAGTCATCAAGAAAATTTACCTGTAGAAAAAAATGCCCAAGCAGCAGTTTGAGTTCTTTCATTGTCGACAGACTTAGTCACACTCACTGACGACGTGACATCTAAAAAACTCACACTGGTCTCCCCTCAGCAGCATATTACAAGAAATAGTTTTTACTCCCAGAGAATCAACAGCTTAAACCACCAACTTCAGTCCCCTACTTCATTAAGAGACCTACTTTCGTATTCTATGTTTTTAGAGAACATTTCCCACAAAGTCCCAATTCAATCCTTAAAGAAAGAGAAAAATTTAGCCTGATGGATGGGGGAAAAGGAGCGAAAAAGGGGTCACGAGAGAATGTTTTTCAAGAAGGGGGTGCGAGGGGAGTTGCAGTCATAAGAAGCAAGTAGAGTAAGACCTCGTGGCAGAGCAGATGCAGCAAAAGCAATGGCAGTTGCCAAAGCTACGAGAGGGGCAGGTGCGATAGCAAGCGGTAGGCCTACTGCGACAACAGGCTAAGGAGCAAAGATTTCTACCATCGCTTCACTTAGATAGAGCGAGCGCGCAAGAAAGGAAGCTCGTAAAAAGGGGAGCAAGTTTGCTTGCCACCTCACTCCAAAAACAAGTTGCAAGTAAACTCGTCCCTTATAAATGAGCTCGTAAGGCCCCCTCCACTGCGAGACGAAACCCAACAAGGGAGCCAAAAAAAGAACGGAGCAGTTGGGAGGAAATGGACAAACGGCGAGAAGAAATTATCCCAGCTCATTTGGCGAGCAGTTCACCAGTAGTTGAGGAGATTCCAAGCATGTTATGATTTACCAGTGTAATCCCATATGAATCAGCAATAGCCAAGATCGCGTACGTTTTGTGTTAAGCAAGAAGACGTCAAATTTGTACGCGTAAGGGCAAACACGGCGTCAACAATACTACAACTGTCATTTATACCTTTGCAACAACTACTTGATGTGAGGGGGAGAGGAGAATTTTTTTCTTCTCGCCCATTGACTTCTCCACCCACCAAAAAGCAGTAAAGAAGCTCCGAAGCAAAGGGCAAGTCAACCAGAGCACCCCTCCATGTAGTAGCGTTTGCCGAAAACACCCCTATCCATTTTCTTGCAGCAAAAGTCCCCAATTCATCCAATTCGACTTGCGATGCAACCAAACATGTTTTTGATGGCACATATATCAAGTCAAGAACAGCAACAACCCCTCGAACCCAAAAACTACCCATAGCTAATCCCGATCGTAGCATTCGATGACGAGCAGGTTGATTTTGATCCTGAGAGCAAGGAAAAGGACCCTAAAGAAATATTTCACTCTGGGGAAGTAGTAGAAACTTATCTTGACATCGAAACCCTCTTGAGGACATTGGATGTCACCAATTTCTTAATGGATAACTAGAAAAATCTTTTGGTGTACCAATCAAGGGGGATTGTTAGAGGTGACGATCACTGCACCTATTTTTGTGGTCAAGCTAGCATAGTGGCTTTTTGAATCGCATAAGCCTAGAAAAGGTTACAGAATTTTCTCTTAGAAATTTGTGGGTCCAACGGTGGAGTTTTTCTCCAATTGTATAAGCTGGAATTGTTTTTGGCATCCAGGTCCAAGGGGGGAATGGACCATGGAGTTTTTAAATAGTGTGTTTTGCATTCACAACAGGGTTATGCATGCTTGTTGACCCAAACTAGTCAACTGGTGTGTAGTGCAACTACGCATTGCTAGGTTCTGGGCTAGGTCGAGTCACGGTGGAGCGGCACCACAATGGGTAGTGTGGACCGCTCTACATCGCTTACTACATCATCGTGACTCATCAGGAGCATGCAAGGCCCAAAGTGGGGACTACTCTACATCAACGCATGCATGCACGACACAGTACTACATCAGACCATGCATGCGCGAGTCATTACCCACATGAAAAGCCAGAAGTGAGGAACGCCCTACATCAGCACAGCCATGCACGAATCAAAAGTAGGAGCAACTAGAGGGGCTACTACCTAGAGGAAGATTCCCAAGCTAGGAATTGTCCCTCTTGCAACCGGAAGCTTCCATCAGCTTGGACAACTTTTAACTTGCTTGCTTGTTGCTATAAAAGATTTCTAGCTTCGTAATCTTCATTCAAAAACTCATATATCACCAAGCTTTTAGCTTGCAGTCAACCACAGCAGCCTCCACATGTTCCAAACATAAAGTGAGGTCAAGACTCTATAGACACTCTTCTCAAGACCCTAGTAAGCCGGATAGCAGTTGGTAAGCTTGGGCAGGAGGACGCCCTCCACTACCTGAAGGCCTAACAACCAAGAAGAGGTGGCCAAAATACTTCCAAGACTAAAGCTACTTGCTAGAGCAGTCTTGATAGGCATTGCCCACCTGTGGGCCAGGAGCTGTGATTAAGCGTGAGAGTCCATACTTAGTCTCTAGCTGAGCTCTGTTTCCTATACTGTTTCTTCTACTATAATTGTGATCAACTACCTTCATTTTGTCCTAGCATTCTCTCATTTCCAGCTTTCTACTCTATCTGTAGGAGCTCTCCAAGCCCAAAAGTACAGCAACAAGGAACCCAACTCTTGTTGCACCCCACAAACATCAACAATAACAATGCTCTGCCACATGATAAAAGAAGGCCAATACTATCATACCTCCATGTTTGCATAGACTAATGAGGAAATATTAATTCCTCACTCATTCAAATAAAGTGCACCTCATCAAATTTCCTTCAACGCGCCATTTTGGATGTGTTATTATACAAACATCATGATCATTATTTTAAATGTCTTAAAATCTCTTTGGTATGTGGTCACTTGGCCACCTAACCATTGCAATTAAATAAAACAATGATTGACTTCTTTCATCTTCTTATAATTCATTCTCATGAAATATTCACCCTGTATCTCATAACAAATGTTATGCAAAAAACAGTTAAAAGGCTTCAATTTGGGACATGTTCCATCATCGTACTTGATTTCCTCACTATTTTGTATCAGAATTGTATTCATGCACTCTTCGTTACATAATGTTTTTTTTACTCAAAATAGGATCTCAAAGTATCCAAGATTCATTGCACTTATTTTTCTTGTTTACAAAGGAAGAAAAGTTTGTAGCTAATCTTATTTCTCATTCAAGTAAGAATGAAACACAGTATTGAACATTGAATAATTTGTTATCCTTTGATGTAATAATCCTTGTTGAATGTTTTTCTTATACAAGGAAACAAAGGATATTGTTTTTCTTTTTATAGTTTTTAAAAGAGAGAAAAATCATAATCCAAATAAGAACTGTTTCTCTTATGAAATCCATACGAAAATTATATTAGATTGAATGATTACATTTTGTGTTTTTTTAAGAAATAGGTACATGAAAATCTAATGATTGTTCTTATTCAGTAAGATAGTGAATATCTCGGAAGATCATGTCTGATTAGATGATTTTTTTTATTTATGTATCATAATTAGAGTTATAAGCCCTATATTGTATTTTAGGTACGTTGGGAATTTGATGAAACATCATTCAAGAGTAAAAACCTAATGAATATATGTGAGGGCTAAAGTCACTTTGGAGTACGCTTGAAAAACGTCTCTTGAAAAACAAGTTGAGGTAAAATATGTGTGGTCATGGTTTTTTTATGCTACTTCTACTCCATAAGGGGCACTATGCTCCTGTTTCCATCTGGTGTGGTTATATTCAAATACTAACATTACGATTTATCTTTCACATGTTCATTTTGATGATGTTTTTTCTTTCATGGACACTATGGAAATTAAGATTGCTTAGGAAGCCACTCACCCAACATCCTTAAATTTTAAATCCATGAAAGCTGCCCTTTTTGAAAAAAAAAAGGTACAAAAAATTAAATAATGAAAACAAGAAAATTCATTGCAAAGTAATGTAGCATTTTGTGAAAGAAAATAATTCTTATTTAAACACGAGGGTTAGCTTGAGGTTTAATTAGGATGAAAAATAAAATTCTGGAAATTTCGTTTGAACACCATCTTATCAGTAACGATCGCCTGACCTTCCATGTCCGATAGTCAAAAGAGGAAAGACCAGACATTGCCAAGGCATGACAAACCGAGAGATCAAATGAGTGAAGGGCACGATATGAAAAAATGTTGCATTGAAAGAATTAGTGATATAGTTATAAGGTTTGTGTCAATGTTTTGGTAAGGTATGCAATATACATAATTTTTAAGTATTCTTCTAAATACATTTTTTTTAGGTATACTCAACTTAAACCTCGTGAATAGTGTGATCTTTTTATATTTACAAATTTCATGTCTGTTTTTTCTCATGTTTTTTTAAATCCTTTAAGTTGGTGTGGATGTGAGTTCATGCACGGGTTGTTTCAAACCTCATGCATTCTTAGAAGCTTTATAAAAAAAGAGCGTTAGTGGCCACTCCTGAAACAAATTATTTACGTGGTTTATTTTGAGAAATTCAAGATAAGAGGGTGGCTTTTTGTGTCCTTAAAATGGAAAGCGTAGCTTTGGTGGGAAAATCTCGCATTCGTGGTCTATTGGTATCAGTAATTAGAAAATTGTTTTCTTTGTACTCGTTCTTTCAATGTAGACTTCTGAACTTTTTTATTGTTTTGTATCTTAGAAACTAGGGTTTTGGTGTCAGCGCCGAATTCATTAATTTCATCTACACTGTAGCCCTCCTATTCTTGCCTCAGCCGCAGCCGCAGCCGCAGCCGCAGCCGCATCGCATCTGTGGGTGGAAACGAGTCAGTGAGGCACCGCAATCTCAGCGCAACTGCACACCCACGTGTTCACGAAGTTCCTACATTCCCGTCACAGAAAAAAACATCTCCCACAAATGTCGGATTTTAGACCGTCGCAGGGTTCGGTTCGATTTCAAAGAGAAAGACAACTGTTGCCGCCCGGAACCCTTCCCAGGTCGGATAGATCGGCTAATTGTCAGGTCGCACCCATTGTCAGCCGTCCATGTCTGAGACGCCCCCATTCTGAGAACAAAGAACTAGGCCCCACCCATTCCAAGAATATCTAGCTAGCTCGCCCCCATTGTTGGGTTACATAGTAACCAATTACAATCGGTTCGTGGCCAAAAGATTCTTCAAGAAAATCTTGATTGGTCCATCTGTCTTTTTTCTGCCATATCCACTAATCAGGGCGCAAGAATCAGTCGAACTATATGCCCCCCCACGTCCGCGGACGCCTAGGTGAGGTCACCCCAGACGAAAAAAATCACGGAAATCGACCAAGAATTCCGGAAAAACCCCGGATATTACGGAATGAGCAGTCCGACGCTAGGATAGAAGAGTACGGACTGTACGTTTAGGCCCTCCAGTCGCTCCCCCTTGGCCTCGCCCTGTGTTGTTTCACAGAACTGGTCGTAATGCTAAACTCTTCAGACTCGTGAACCCGGCTTCAAGCAGGGTCAAAATGCAATTGAAAGAAAGAAATTCAACCAACGTCATACAAGAAGGTAAATAAATAAAGTTATGCCTGTAATTAGGTCATATTATTTTTAACAAAATAAGTAAACATTCAAGATTCATCCCAATTTCTCAGAGATAATGTTTTATTAAGTGAATCTCATAATAAACATGTGAAACTAGCATGTTCACAATAAAAGAACAAGTTAATATCATTTGAATAAACTAATCATCAGATAAAACCATATTCATAAAAAAGAGAAGAAGTACCTTTTGAGGTTCTTGTTCAATATGTTGGTGAATTGTTATTTATAATACTATACTTTCAAGCGCATTCGTTCACTTTTTGGTTGTTTTTTTCTTCGCTTTTACATCCATAAAAAGGCTGGGAAAAAACTAGCGTATCTTGATGTAATTTAGAAAGAGTTCGCCTAAACCATACACAATGGGCAACAAAATAATTAGTTTGAACGAATGCGGGTAACAGTTTGGCATTCCTTTTACAACCAGTTTTTGCTTCCATGGATGAAGTAAACTCTCATGGCAAACCTTCCATTATGTGGTCTAGATTGTGGGCAATTACTTAGCCTCTTAAGAGATACCAATATGAATACTTTTGCTCGGTTACTATTTAACCCTATGCACGCTTTGCGTGCAACACCTGCCTCTTGTTTTTATTAGTTTTCCAACTTGCCACCAGTCTGAGAATTATGGCTAATTCGCCCCCATTTTTTCAACGAAATCTAGAGATTTGGGTTTAGGGATGTCCACATCGGCAGAGCCTCGTAAGTACGTCATCGGCAGCCGACCGCACAATCGCTGAAACAACGCAATGGGACCCTATATTCTCCAGTCGACATGAAGGTTTTGGGTTGTAGTTTGTTTACGGTTGTAAGTCTAGTTTGCTATTGCAAACGCGATTACAATGATTTGTGAATTCGACACAGTATGACTCGGCATTGCTTCCATCACACGTCGAAGTCGATTGATTGAGTACGGAAGTCCACGTCGAAAGTGGACGGCTGCCCAATGGGACGACGTAGCCCCACCCGTGGGGATATGGGATGGTGTGTAGCACGACTGTTTCATTGTCCCAGCGATGCACGGTTCATGAATGTAGCCCGTTTCCACATGGGCACGGGCAAGTTGTTTCTGCCCGTCCAACATTGCAGCCACACGTTTCAAAGTATAGGACAAGTAGTCAGACCGGGTTTGCGTCTCGAATGTTGGCATGCGGCAATGACGAGTTTCAGCGTCGAACCAACTCGTTGTACTGGTTCGCACAACGAACAGGTATTATTGTGTGTACTTAAAGTGCTTCTCAGTCAGTCCACATCGCTAAGTACCCACATACTTGTACTCCACGTTGGATTGACATGGACACCGACGGCATCCGAATGGCGCGACACATCATGGATAGAGTACACCCATAGAAGACCCTGTGGCGGCTCATCGGGCATGGATCGTATTGGAGGAGTGGGACCACTATGTAGAACGCAACCGTGAGTTGGGCCATGAAGAACCATCATGGGCCCCAGGTCATTTGACTCCAGAACGTATGGCATGGAACTCGGGAATGCGCATGCCGAGTAGTCGTCCGCCAAACTGTCCTGAGCCTTTTTGAGCCGTGGGTATGGTCTGAGCCACCGAGTCTGTAATGGCCCATGCCACTGTTACCATTGCTGGTTTTTGCCAAATCTTCTTCACTTTGCCCCCTTTTGTACAAGCATGTCAGTTTGATTTCTTATTTTCATCTACGTAATGCCCTTCTTGAACAGTGTTAGTGATGAATGATTTAGTCGTTTCCTTTCCACAATGCCCTTCTCTTTCGGATGAACAACGTACGTTTTCACATAATTATCTTTCGAACACCCACAGTCCAGTCCATTGTGCCAACATTTCTGTAAAATCATGTCTGGAATACCCACAACGTTGTCCGGCGTACACTGAATCATATGTGCACTACCCACAGTCCAGGACATTGTGCCACCATTTCTGGAAAGTCATGTATGGAATACCCACAATCATGTTTGGAGTACCCGGAATGATGTTTGCACTACCCATAGTCCACTACATTGTGCCAACATTTCTACAACATCATGTATGGATTACCCTTAATCATGTCTCGAGTACCCGGAATCATGTCTGGACTAGCGACAGTCCATAACATTGCCCAAGATTTCTGCAAAATCATGTATGGAGTACCCATAATTATGCCTCGAGTATCCGGAACCATGTCTGGAGTACACACCCACCAGTACATTGGTACACGATTTCTGCCAAATGAAGTCCGGAGTACCCATTTTCATGTTTGGAGAACCCTGAGTCATGTCTGGAGTATTGACACTCCAGTCCATTGTGCCAACTATATGCATCAAGTATGGAGTAGCCATAATGTTGCATAAGGTCCTGAAGTTCATACAATGTAGCACTCCACACTAGTTCTTTAGTCTCTTTCTACTATTGTGATGTAATGACCCATTGTATACGATGAAACGGATTGTTTGAATTGCTTGTCACATTTGTTTCATGTATGTCTGAATAGAACAACAGCAAATTGAGATTAAGCCACAAAACAGTGTAACATTTGGTTACCTGGTGAAGGGCTTCATGCCATGTTGTACATGCATTTCTGCGTCCTCCTATGATCAGCATTCTTTCACAACCTTTGCTGTTACAATGCAATGAATAGAAAGAGCAAAGGTGACTGTGTACAAATGCCTTATGTCCACATGAAACGCAATGGAGACTGGTCACATGAGACAATCCACTCTTGCACGTACATCGGCAAATTATAGACCCAACGGATAACATCGCAAGCTGCATAAGAGCAGGCATCTCCACACTCAACAGCATCATAAAACACCTCGTCTTCTTGGCCACGTGTTATCAGACCATTTTCTCCTGCCTCCACATGCAAACGTTGCAATCTAAACCGGCCTCTAACAAAGAGTCCCTGTCTTGTGCTCCGGGATCTTGACCTCGCTTGGATAGGCATGAGTAGAATTGCCTTCTTCACCTACAATCACAGAAGGTGTGAAAGTCAGTCATTAATGTGGTAGAGTGTGGACATGGTATCTTGATGCATTGCTCATGGGTTGTTCAATCAACAAGTGTCTATCACAGTTTGGAAACACATTGGGGTCATGTGCAAGAGTAACGAACACATTACCTTAACAGAGCTCAGGTGTCAGGTAACATGTCAAGGTCTAGCGACCCCATCTCCAGAACAAGCTCACAGACCATGGCATACTGACGACGGAAAGCAGCCTCCTCTACCTCATGCCTTGCCCTCTTCGTCTCTTTGTCTGTGTCGTACTCCTCGTCTGAAGTCTCTGAATCTGTCCATTCTGACGTTCAGTCATCCTGTGGAGCAGGCCTGGCGACTAAGACCTCGTTGTTCCCCTCCTCTTCCGAGCCGTCCTCCTTGTACTCATCCTCCTCCTCGTCCCTCGCATGTCCCTGGCCGTTTTCTTTCTGCTCCTACGTTAGGTCGCCGTCCATAGGTGCCACCTCTGTTGCTGTCCCTGTAGTTGCTGCAGTTGTATGTGCGCTTGTACCGGCTTCCATGGCTGCTGCATCTATTGTGGCCCCTACACCATCCTCAGCCCCGTTGGCTGTAGCAACCTGCTGTGCTCGCAGCTCGGCTGTGCGGCCTGCAGCCATCTGTGTCGGTGTTGGCGTGGGTGGGTTGGTGCAACGCTTCTTTGGGTACCCCTTCTGGTCACATCGACCACGGATGTGGTTTGCGTGCAGTAGATCGCCCCGCCCCTTGCGTTAGCCTTGCGGCCGGCCCAATGCACGCCCACCTGGTGGCTGCCACCCGGGTCCCGGGGGGTCCCCCTCACGGTCTGGTTCTGGTTCCAGGGGGGCTGGCTTCAACGCCCTCAGGTTCACGCTCGGCATGGGGTGGCCTTAGCAGCGCTTCCATGTGGCGATGTTGTGCGCCATGTCAGTGTAGTTGTCTGGTGTCACGCCGTTCTCCTGCAGCACAGCACATGCATACACACACGGTATGCCGAATTCGTGGTAACGGCCACAGCTGTACTTCCGCATGCGGCAGTCCACCTGATGCGGCACACCCCTACTCCCGGTGACTGTGCCCATGAGGTTCCCGGTGTGCACGACCTTGTAGTCTCTTGCCGCCAAGCAGTTGTGCGTGAGCGCTTTCCCGGGGGTGGTCGCCCACTTCCTCTCCTGCTCACTGCTCATGTTGATGTCGTGGGCCAGCTTTCTGTGTGTTGCAAAGATCTTCTCTATGAAGGGGTACAGACTAGCAAAGCAGTGGAACGGGAACAGCTTACGAGCCTCGATGATCCGTGCGTTGAGGGACTCTGCGGCATTGCTTGTGGTGTGGCCGCCACACCCTGGTTGTGCGTGGAAGCGGCTCCAGCAGCGCAATGGGATCCCTCTTTGCTCACCATCGCCGAATACGTAGTGTGTTGCGCCTTGGTTTGTCTACATGAGCTCCACGTTCAGCTCTTTGTATTCCTCTCGCTCATACGCATGTGCCAGTCGCCGAAATATGTGCGCTGCTGTCTTGCTGTAGGTCACCCAGATGTTCTCCTTGATGTCAAACGTGTAGTACTTGTGGTTGGCCCACAGGAGGAGCTTCGACATCGCTGCGAGCAGCCCTGCATCTCGGTCACTTATGGTGGTGGTGCCTCCTTCACGCAGGGTCCAGTATGCGTTAGACATCTAGGGCGGAAACCACCCCCAGTTGTCCTCGTCCTCCTTGTTGACCAGGGCGTACGCCATCGGCACACTGTTGTTGTTTGCATCGAAAAACTAGGCGATCAGAAGTACCTATTTGTACTCGTTTTTGAGAAATGTGCCATCGAGAGAGTTATTACGCCGCATGTGATGCCATGCTTTGCGGCAGGCACCCGGCGCCACAAAGCAACGACGGAACTGCTTGGCCCTCTGCTCCGCAACAACGACGGTGTTAGGGTCGACGCGCATCAGTTGATGTGTGGAAGCAATGAATCCAACAGTCAATCTAGGGCCCAAAAAAACCTCCAATGCATGTCAACATACCGAACCATTAATGCAGGACTCACCTCGGCGTAGTACGTGGGGAAAAGAGCCCAGAAGCTAGACTTCTCCCCCATCACTTCTTCTTGGGCTTTGTCCCGCGCCCTCCAGATGACTTGGTAGCCCACTTTCTCGTGCCTTACAGCTTCGACAACCGCTCGCAGAGCTTTGGCGTCCGTCCTTGGGTCACCGTGTCCCGGATATGTCGCAGGACCCGCTTGGTTGTCCGCGCCGGGTTCCCCTTCGACTGGGCCAGGGTACACTTATGTCCCTCCACGTATGAAGAAACCGTGCAATTGTTCAACTTACTCAACATGCGAGCATGGATTACCCACTTGCACCCATCGCTCTTGCGGTTGCGGCAGCGGACCACAATTTGACCGGGTTCAGACCTCTCCCACTTGAGAGGGAAATGTTCCTGCGTAATCCTCGATGGTGCAACGTCACATTTCCATTGTCTGAAATTCCATGCCACCCGGGAACTGTGCACCATCACCATCGTCATGTTCATCCGAGGGGCCTGCAGAAGAACAACAGCAACACAATCAGACCAACTCCTCATACATGTGGGACTGTGGGGTCACCTGCTGCCGATACGCTTGTGGGAGGGTACTATGGGCTTGCGGGGTGGGATTTGTTCCTTACGCGACTTTGCAATAAGTGTCGCAGGTTGACCTAGTAAACACTCTTGACCAGAAATGGCACGGGCCATGGCGGGAGACCACACCGTTCTACCACATACCACAGGGAGGGTAGTACCGTTCGGGACGCACCCGAACTGCTTTACCACCTTTGTACGTGACGGGTCCCGGGTCGGGGGATCCCGGCGTCATAGATGCCAATATTTCTGCTTCTTGCTGCTTCTCCCATTCGTCTTGCTCTCGCATGTCGTCATCCCACTCGACAAATGACCGCACGTGCATGGGGTCAACATAGTCAACCGTTGGGTCGGCAGTAAGGGGGTCGAGGTAGTGTGGGCCAGCCGATAGTTCATGTCGTGTGCTACGTGTGGCGTACACGGTTTGCCGAGCTTAAGCACAATAGCAGCAGCAGCAGCAGCAGTAGCCACCGCCGCAGCAGCTGCAGCCGCACAAGGAGCAACATCGAACAATGTCCGTGGCTGATGCCTTGCAACACGAGTAGAAGGAACAGCAGCAGCAGCAGAATGCGTAGCGACATTGTAGCGGAAGCAGCGGCAGCAATGTAGCGTCGGAGCCGTAGCAGTGCAGCAGCATCGATGCAGGAGCGTAGCAGAAGCCGCACTGTAGCGCAGTAGCGCAGCTGCCTAGAAGCCACAACAGCAGCCGTGCCTGCCGCGAATGCAATTGCAGCAGCACAGCAGCACAACAGTGCAGCAGCAAGAGTAGAAGCAGCAGCAGCGGCAGCAAAACCACCACCAGCAGGAGCAAGAGCAGTGGAGCAGTAGCTACAGAAGCAATGGCAGTAAAAACAACGGCATTGGCAGCAGCTCCAGATGGTAGCAGCGACTGCGGGCAGCAGCAGGAGATAGTGCCTCCCTCTCTACCCTCATTCTCCTTCTCACTCCCCGTTCTCTGCCCCACTACCTTTCCCCTGCCTTCTGCCCACTCTCCTCGCCCTCTCCCTCCTTCTATTCTCTTCTCACTTTGCTGTCACTCTGCCTCCCTCCAGCCTGTTCATCCTCACCCTCTGCATCAATGCCCTGTCCCCCCCCCTCCCTCCCTCTCTCTCTCTCTCTCTCTCTCTCTCTCTCTCTCTCTCTCTCTCTCTCTCTCTCTCTCGCCCCTCTCTTCTCTTGGTTACTCACTCACATCACCTTCGTCCCCCTTAGTCGTCTTATCCATCTCTATCCCCCCCCTTATTGTCTCGCTCTCCAAAATTCCTTTCCCCATTTAGACATGCTTGGCTATATAGTTGTGAATTTTAGTCTATGTGTACGTATGTGAATCTGAGTGTGAATGTGAATGTGAATGTGAATGTGTATGTGAATGTGAATGTGAATGTGAATGTGAATGTGAATGTGAATGTGAATGTGAATGTGAATGTGTACGTAAATGTGAATGTGTACGCAAATGTGAATGTTTCACTCATTGAATCTCTCTCTCTCTCTCTCTCTCCCTCTCTCTCTCTCTCTCTCTCTCTCTCTCTCTCTCTCTCTCTCTCTCTCACACACACACACACACACACACACACACGATCTCTCTATCACACAATCTCACTCACTCACTCACTCACTCACTCACTCACTCACTCACTCACTCACTCACTCACTCACTTACAGAGACACAGTGATGGACCATCACTGATGGTGACAATGATGATGATGACAAGAGGGACTGCAATGGCAATGGCGATGATGACAGCAACAGTGATGGTGCTGGCGACAGCGACGGCGGCGGCGGCGACGGCAACGACGGCAACAATGACAGCAAAAATGACGGCGATGTGATGTGTAACAGTGTAGTATAGTTCATCCCTCCCCTTCTCCCATTCCCCCCCCTCCCCTCAGCCCCCTCCAGCCCTGCTCTCTTTCACTCTTACAAAGAGTCTCTGTTTGCTTTCCCCTTTCCCTGCGCTCTTTGGTCCACTGCGTGATTCAATTTAGTCCAGTGCTTGCATCGATGGTGAACATCTCCATGAGTAGACACTGTCAGGAAGAAAGAATAGCGCTCCGCGTTATCTCGTGCTTGTCCAGTTTTTGTTCTCATGTTGTACTCAACGGAGGTTGTTCCTCCATTGAGTACATTATGCCAAACTGTTTGTCGCCTACAGCATTGTCGCCGTGTACGCGCGTTAACACACAAACAAGGCTACGCAAAAAATTGTGACAGTGACATCAACATTGACATCGACATCGACATCGGCAGTGTCTTCAACATCGACATCAACATCGACATCGACAGCGACAGCGACAGCGACATAGACATCGACGTCGACATCGGCATCAACATCGACATCGACATTGTCTTCGACATGGACATGGACATCGACATCGACATCGACATCGACATTGACATCGAAATTGTCTTCGACATCGACCTCGACATCGACACCGACATCGACATCGACATCGACATCGACATCGACATCGACATCGACATCGACATCGACATCGACATTGACATCAACATCGATGTCGACGTCGACATCAACGTCAACATCGACATTGACGTAGACGACATGATACGATGTGATGCAGTGCGATGCGATGCAATGTGATGCGATGCGATGCTACCAATGCAATGCGATGTGATCCATGCAATGAAAGTGACAATGACAGTGACAGTGACAGTGACAGTGACAGTGACAGTGACAGTGACAGTGGCATTGACAGTAACAGTGACAGTGGTAGTGGCGGTGACAGTGGCACTGGCAGTGGCATCGGCAGTTTTTATTTATGTGATGTGATGTGATGTGATGTGATGTGATGTGATGTGATGTGATATGATGTCATGTGATGTGATATGATGTGATGTGATGTGATGTGATGTGATGTGATGTGATGTGATATGATGTGATGTGATGTGATGTGATGTGATGTGATGTGATGTGATGTGATGCGATGTGATTGATGAAATGACATTGACATCGACAGTGACAATGACAGTGACAATGACAGTGACAATGACAGTGACAGTGAAAGCGACAGCGACAGCGACAGTGACAATGACAGTGACAGTGACAGTGACAGTGGCAGTGGCAGTGGCAGTGGTAGTGGCAGTGACAGTGACAGTGACAGTGACCGTGACAGTGACAGTGATAGCGACATCGACAGTGACATCGACAGAGACATCAACAGCGACAGCGACAGTGACATCAACACCGACAGTGATAGTGACAGCCACAGCGACAGCGACAACAACAGCAACAGCTACGTTGAGAGGGACGTCGACAGCGATGTTGACAGCAACGTGGACAGTGTTGTTGACAGCAACGTGGACAGTGATGTTGAAAGCAACGTCAACCGCGATGTCGACAGCGACGTCGTCGTCGACGTCGACATCGACGGCGACATTGACAGCAACAGCGACAGCGATATCGACATCGACATTGACATTGACATTGACATCGACATCGACATCGACATCGACACCGACATCAACATCGACATCGAAATCGAACATCAACATGGACATCGACATGGAAATCGACAATAGAGCAGATGACATGACATGATGTGATGTTATATGATGTGTTGTGATGTGACTCAATGCGATCCGATGTGATGCGATGCGATGTGATGTGATGTGATGCAATGCAATGCAATGCAGTCAATGTGATGCGATGCGATTGATGCGATATGGTGTGGTTTTATGTGATGTTCTGTGATGTGATCCGATGCAATTCAATGTGATGTGATTGTGATGTGATGCGATAGTGACAGTAACAGTGACAATGATAGTAACAGTGACAGTGACAGTGACAGTAAAAGTGACAGCGACAGCGGCAGCGGCAGCGGCAGTGGCAGTGGCTGGCAGCGGCAGTGATAGCGACAGCGACAGACATCGCGACAGCGACAGCGACAGCGACAGCAACAGCAACAGTGTCAGCGACAGCAACAGCGACAGTGACAGCGACAGTGTCAGTGACAGCAACAGCGACAGCGACAACGACAGCAACAGCGATAGCAAAAACAACAACGACAGCGACAGCGACAGCACGGCAACAGCGACGGCAACAGTGATAGCGACAAAAACAGCGGCATCGAGAGCAACATCAAGGAAACATCGACAGTAACATCACCATCCTCTTCGACATCAACATTGACATCAACTTTGATATCGACATCGACATCGACATCGACATCGACATCGACATCGACGATAGAGCAGATGAAATGATAAGACGTGATGTGATTTGATGCGATGTGATTTGACACAATGCGACCAGATATGATGCGATCCAATTCGATGCGATTTGATGCGATGTGATGCATTGTGATGCAATGCGATGTGATGTGATGCGATGCGATGCGATGCAATGCGATGCGTGCTTGTTTGTTTCATGTGACGTGTTGTGACATGGTGTGATGTTTTGTGATGTGCTGTGATGTGATACTTTCATGTGATGTGATGCGATGTGATAAAATTGTGATGCAACAGTGACAGTGATAGTGACAGTGGCACCGACATGTCATTGCTCGATGTTGAATGGCATGAAATTGCACGGCATGGCATGGCATGGGATAGCATGCGATGGCATGGGATTTCATTATATGGAATGACATTGGATGGGAGCACATGAACGGAATTGCATGGTATGGCATGGGGTAATATGGGTTGCCATGGCATATCATGGTGTGACAGAGGCTTCAAACTTGTATGTTAGCGTGTCTGGGTGTAGGACGTATGGGGGTGTGGTGCGTGTGGGGCTACAGGGATGTGTGAGAGTGACATTGACAGTGACAGAGACACAGACAGTGTTAGTGATAGTGAAAGTGACAGTGACAGTGACAGCGACAGCGACATGGACAGTGACAGCGACAGCGACAACGACAGCGACAACGACAGCGACAGCAACATCAACAGCAACATCGACAGCGACATCGTCATCGTCATCGACATCGACATCGACATTGACATCAACATTGACATTGACATCCACATCAAAATCAACGATAGAGCAGATGACATGATACATTGTGATGTGATATGATGCAACATGATTTGACACAATGCGAACCAATGTGATGCGATCCAACTCGATGCGATGCAATGTGATATGATGCAATGTACTGCAATGCGATGCGATGCAGCTTATTCGTTTGATGTGACTTGTTGTGATGTGGTGTGCTGTTGTGTGTGTGTGTGTGTGTGTGTGTGTGTGTGTGTGTGTGTGTGTGTATGTGTGGGTGTGTGTATTTATGTATGTATGTGTGTATGTGTGTGTGTGTGTGTGTGTGTGTGTGTGTGTATGTGTTTTTGTGTATGTGTGTGGAGGGGGATGTGTGTGTGATGACAACAGCAACGGCTACAGCGACAGCATCGGCAATGGCGATGGTGATGGCAACGGCGATGGCGACAGTGACGGGGTCAGTGATGGCGATGATGACGGCGATGTCATCAGTGACAGCGACAGCTACTTCACCCGCAACGGTATGGACTTTCCTTGCATGGCATGACATTCCACACTGTGGAAAGGCATGGCATGTCATTGCTTGATATGGAATGGCATGACGTTGCACAGCATGGCATGGCATGGGATGGCATGGATTTGCATGTTATGGAATGACATGGGATGGCAGCACATCTGAGAGACTTCTAACTTGTATGTAAGCGTGTCTTATGTGTGGGGCATGTGGGTGTGTGTGTGTGTGTGTGTGTGGAGGTACGGGGATGTGTGAATGTGGGGGAGTGGAGCATGTAGGAGAGCTCTAACTATCCTCCTTGTCCATCCTTTCCATCCCCGTCCCTCCCCCCCTCACCCCCTAACCTCATCCTTCACTTGCTCCCCTGCTCTCGCCTTCTCCCTCACCCTTCCTCCTACCTCTTGCACTCCCTCCTGCCCTCCCTTTCTCTCTATACCATTGTGTATGATTCTGTCTCCCTCCCTCCTCTCCCTCCCTGTATTCCTCCCTCCATCCTTTCCTCACTCACTCTGTATGTGTGTGTGTGTGTGTGTGTGTGTGTGTGTGTGTGTGTGTGTGTGTGTGTGTGTGTGTGCGCGCGCGTGAGTGCATTTGTGCGTGTGCGTGTGCATGTGCATGTGCTGACACGTGTGCGTATGTTTGTGCATTGTACGTGTACGTGTGTGAGTATGGGTACGTGTGCCAAGGCTTATGCCTGGCCAGGAAAAGAGCCAAGATGACAGCGACGACAACGACAACGACGATGATGATTGTGACTGCAACTGCAATTGGGACTAGGATTGTGACTACGACTGACTGTGACTGTGACTGACAGGACTGAGACTGCAATTGGGACTGTGACTGTGAATACAACCGTGACTGCGATTACACTGCAATTAAGACTGTTGCTGATACTGACCAAAGACAATCATAGTCTTTGTGTTATGACTGACCAATGACAATCATCGTCATTGTGTAATTACTGACCAATGACCATCATGGTCATTGTGTTATGACCGACCAATGACAATCATTGTCATTGTGTTATTACCGACCAATGACAATCATCGTCATTGTGTTCTGATTGATCAAGGACTACAATTATGAAACCAAAACCCCCAAATGTATATGGAGTACCATAATCAGATATCATTTTGTGCAG
Source organism: Penium margaritaceum (assembly GCA_023375785.1). Taxonomy (NCBI): domain Eukaryota; kingdom Viridiplantae; phylum Streptophyta; class Zygnematophyceae; order Desmidiales; family Peniaceae; genus Penium; species Penium margaritaceum. The sequence goes on along the minus strand of SZWC01007818.1, from coordinate 4,106 downwards.
TGTTTTTCAAATGAAAATGACAACCTTGTTCACTGCAATTCACTGCAAAAATCCAATTGCAAGGCTCTTTATGCATGCAACAAGTCAAGTACCGACATCATGCACCACGTAGTTGCATTCGTGTAATGCTTTCTCTCTCGTGAAATCTACATGAGGCGGACTTGGATTTGCAAAGGCCTCTGCTGATGGTTACTCTTTGCCGAGACAAGGGGTACCTTTGCAAAATCGTATGCAACCGAGCAAGCCCTTCGATTCCAATTGCAAGGCTCCTCTTGGAACAAGTCAAGTACCAACATTATGTACCGTGTACATCCATGCACATAATACCTTTGGATGTCCTCGCGGCATCTACATGAGGCGGATTTGAATGTGCAAAGGCTTCTTCTCATGGTTACTCTTTGCCCAGACAGGGGTGTCTTTGCAAAATCGTACGCAACCGAGTAAGCCCTTCGATTCCAATCGCAAGGCTCCTCTTGTAACAAGTCAAGTACGAACATCATGTACCATGTTCATCCATGCGTACAATACTTTACATTGCATCACATCCATGTAATTCTCCTCGCGATATCTACATGAGGCAGATTTGAATGTGCAAAGGCCCTTGCTCATGGTTACTCTTTGCCCAGATAGGGGTTTCTTTGCAAAATAGTATGCACATAAGTATGCTCTTGAATTCCAATCGCAAGGCTCCATACCCATGCAACAAAAGAAGTACGAGAATGAAAATCTATCCTCCTCAACGTACGAAAAACCAACTAATAAGGTAAATAAGGTAAGTGATGTGATGCACCAAGGTTTTCTATTCTTTCCATGTTTGTATCCATCATCAATGGTATAGGTATTGTTCATACTTATAAAATTCATAGCAAGAACATGAGAACCTGCTATGTAAATAGCAAGTTGAAGCTGCCAGGAGACTAGAAATAACCCAACTTCCTTTAGACTACATATGACGTTATGTCCCATAACGTTGTTTCTTGTCACATTGTGTCATGCCATGTCGTGCGGGGTCGTGCCATGTTGTGCCGTATCGTGTCGTGTCGTTTCATGTCATGTCGTGTCGTGTTGTGTCACTCGTATTGTGTCGTGTCCTGTTGCATCGTGTCGTGTCGTGTCATGCGGTGTCATGTCTTGTCGTGTCGTGTCGTGTCGTGTCGTGTCGTTTTCTGTCGTGTCGTGTCGTGTCGTGTCATTTTGTGATGTGCCGTGTCGTGTCGTGTCGTGTTGTGTTGTGTT
>SZWC01007817.1:35614-57935 GCA_023375785.1 Penium margaritaceum | reverse complement strand
GGGGGACTGAGTGACTCACCAACAGGGGATCGAAGTCAGCAGGAGAAGGAGAGACGTGGACCCATCTGTCCCTCGACTCCATGTTTGTCTTCGCAGGTTTCTTTGCGACCTCCCCCTCTTCGCGTCTTCCCTCTCAGGTCGCTCGGCTTGTCTCCCTCAGGCTGAGAACAGTTCCCCGAAGGGAACTTCACCGCAGCCAATCAGGAAGAGCAGCCAGTCGGAGGGTTCGAACCACAGTGATTCTGTCTCTGAGCTAAGGGTTCGAACTGCACCTAATCTCCGACCTGACATCCACCGTCAAACTCATCGCAGAACAGTCCACATGCTAGACCCGACCTACGAGACAGAATTATACTGGGCAGAAAGTTTTCAAAGAGGGTGTTTGTAACCGGTAAGGAATCTTTGGTAGATCACTCTTCAAAGGAGAACTCAAAAGGGGATCCTTTTTTATGTGGAACAAGCAACAAGTACATTTCGATCAAAAGCGTGGAAACATTCGAGCGCATATGCAATCGTGGAAACACAAACAAGGAACAAGCGGTTTTCAGCGCATGGCAGGTGTGATGCATGTGAGGTAGCAATGTCACTTGCATTTCTGAAAGACCTCAAAGAACCATGCGAGGAGGGTTTCGGTTGAATTGAGCTGAACGTTAGTGGTTCATTAGTAAAGGTGCGGAGGAGACGACGAAAACGAGAACGATGTGTACTTGGAGACTTGAGCGCTCGATTCGAGAAATGCATGTGACACCACGTTTTGAGAGATGGTATCGAAAAGCTCCACCAAGAAGTCCGGGAGTTTCAAACTCAACGTCGTCAGTAAGTTCATCGGACATAATGGAAAGGTGGATACAGTTCGCAATAATTCTATCGACATTTCTCGCAAAAGGTCCTCCATGTCAGAAAACTTTGTGACAAAGAACCAGAGACTGGGCTAGGTGGCCAAAACGCCCTCAGCCAATCACATCAAATCTAGACATCGACGTTCGGTAGGCAATGAATGGTGTGGACATAAATACGCACGCTTGGAGTTTGTAGACTCTACAATGACTCCCCCCCCCCCCCCCCCCCCCCCCATTTCAACCACGATATTTCTGCTCGTTGCGAAAGGTGGATCGATGCCAACTAAAGTAGTTGTTGACCAAGTGATCGAACCCCCTAGGTTGGCTAAGGGCTCTCGTCTTTTATGCAAAGCTTCGCAACTATGCCACTAGATGAGATATTCCGTTACATTCCCATGTCAGAGGTGTCCGAAACATCTTTGACGATGAACTCCGTGCAGAGAGTGTTGTTTTCTCGTCTGCTTTGGTAGGTTGCGGCAGAGGCACATCTCCACCAGGCAACGTCTCAACGAGGTCCACCTTGAGTTCTTTGTGGAACACCATGTGCATAGCAATGTTTTCCAATATTCAGAGTCTGCCAACAACATGTGTGCGCATTTCATCGACTGCGAACGGCCCTAACAGCCTAGAGTTGGGCTTTGCGCATTCTTGTCATTCCAAGCGAATGTTTGCAATGCTGAGTAGGACACAGTCACTGCCGTGGACATTAGTGGCCGTCTCATGCTATTTGGCTGCTCGCTGAACTTCACTGGTTTGTGACATTGGTTTTCAACTTGTCTTAGCTGTAGTTCTCGTGGAGTTTTGTGTGCATCTTGTCTTCGCGGAAACATCCACCTAGACCGGTTTTGCAGTACTCCAACAACGTGCAACACAAACCGCCTTCATTGGGTGCAACGGCCATGAGTGAATCATCACCGTAATTTGGGGTTGTCAGACCAAGATGTTGTTTCATCGTACCTATCGAACTCCTTGTATCCCTTTGCAATCAACATTGCGAGGTACAGGCCGCTCTCAACGAGTGACATGCACATCTAAGCCACGAGATATGGTCATCGGCTTAAAGCATCTGCCGAATTGGTTTTCCAATGCCAACACTCATGATTGTCATCGAAGTTGGACTCAAAGAATGGCATCGGTATAGGTTGTCAACAGCTAAAATCTGGGTAAAGCTTGAGAATCTTTTGTGTGTGGTGATAAGTGCAAAGTACACATTGCCAACACTCAAGATAACACCATCACACCTTGAACACGTTCACCACCACCAACATTTCCTTGTCGTGCACCACGTAATCTAGTATCGAGTTCAGAGTACTCCTCAACGAGTTGAATGCCTCTTGCGCACTATCCATCAAACTCTACTCGGTGGGTTTACACGTGAAATGGGAAGGAGCCACTAGCAAGTGCAGTCCATTGACGGTTGAAGTTGCAAAACTCTAAAAAACATCTCAACATCCCGATCATTATTCGTGCTGGCTAATTAGTGATCGCCTCTACTTTCTTCGGGTCCACTGTGATCCGTCCAATTTGACGTATGACCCAAAAACCTCACGAAACAACGTCCAAAGCTAAACCTCAATATTTCTATTGCATAGTTTCTCCACTTACTAAACCTTGTGGTTTTCTTGGAGATGCACATCACGCTCGTCTAAGTCGTTGAGCCCAATGTCCTTGATGTTGATGACGGCCATAAGTGTTGCTTCAGCGTTTGTGTGTATGAACGGTATAGTTATGAACTCAGAATGGTCGTATTGGGTGTAAAACATTGTGTTCTCAATGCCCTCATCAACTACACAGATGTGGTGATAGTCAATTTGTAGGTCAATGTTTGTGAGAATTCTTGCTCCACATAGTTGGTACAAAACTTCATAAACTTATAATAGGAGCAGTGGTCCTTGATGGTAATTTCCTTTGATGCCCTATAGTCCTCGTTCATCGGAGGGAGAAAGAAGTATACGTTTGACACATGGCAACGTGGATGGCCTGACGAAGCCCTAAATGGGCATCTGATGTAGATGTTCTCTTTGTGAGGTTAGCTCATGGTCGCCCATCCAAAGTTCTCAGTAGAATTTTTGTGTTATCCAGTTTCTATTGTACAAGACAATTGACACTGCACTGCGGAGGTAATTCTCGAGGTAGTTAAATAGGGAAAACCCCTTCAGGATCCTTGGAAATGAATGAATGTGAACTCCTCCATAACACAAGCGAGCGTCTCAGATGCCGGGGCTGGTGAGGGTGTTTTCACCGCTTCCAATACTTCAATTCTCTTCGCTTCATAAGGTTCCACGTTGACTTGCCTCACTGCAATCCCGCGTTGCAGGAATTGCTAGGCCACATCCAAAAGGGCCGGGTATGTTTGTCGGCTTGCAACTATTACAAATTCACCGACTGCTTCCTCCCTGTCCGCTTCCTACGGACGCCGGTGCAATGTGGGTCGCTTGATCGAAGACAGGTGTCACTCTTGGCCATTAGTTCGAGCATGCATATTGACACTGCTCCTGTCCAATTTGAGGTTGTGCTACCATTGGAAATTGTGTTCAAGAAATTTTGTTCACTGTTTTGGGATCACTCATTGGACAAGCTCACAAAACCGATACATCGTCCAGTTCTCTGATATGCATTTGGAGTACTTCACAAAGTCAGCTCGATCCATATGTGACTGCTATAAATTCTATGTGTGAATAGCAAAAGTTGTATGCTTGAGCTGCTCTTTTTCCTGTAGTTGCTCTTGGGTTCCTAGACATTGTTTTAGTGCATGCTGCACATGCTCCACACCCTGACACGCAGAGACTTCCTAAGGGATCATACACTACACCTCATCTGGTAAGTGTTGCTCCTTTGCCTCTTCATATTGTACATGGTCTCAACATGGCTCCCTTGTTCCTAGCCCATGTGCAAGCCATGCAATACAAATTGATCATCAAGGATGCGAGAACGCTCTCTCTGATGCTCACCCTCCATGTTTCTCATGACTATTTGATTATCTTATTTGTGAAGGAAACTTACAACAAAGATTACTTATGTCGCACGTGTGAAGGAAGAAGGACAGTGCCTCCTCCTTGTGTTTGGATGATGGAGCACAACTCTGGGAGCCCACTTAGATACTATATAGTACCAACCACAACAGAAGGTTAAGCGTGTGGCAGCAAGGTGCCGACCTTCCTGCCTGTATTGTGATGTTAGTTCCCAATAAGAAGGCATTTACAACCAATGAACTGTGTACTATGAAAAACACATTACGAAATTGAATCTCTAGAGTATTTCTACAAAGTAAAAATGATTCACAGGTAGGAAGTTGCACTTCTAAACACAAATGTGTCCAAAGCATTGAGCTACTAGGCATTGTATTAGGGGAAAAATCTTATTACATTGTTAAGGCCATCTACGTAGATGCTTTTGCACAACAAAAGTCTTCAAGGTAGTTTCATCTCCAAGTAGTCATGACATCCTCCACCCAGTCTAGCACACACATAAGAGTTTCACAAGTGTCTTTGGAGTAAAGACCATGAGAGTCTTGACTTAGGCGCTTTAGAAGGGACTCCAATAGCAAAGGTTTTAATGATCACTAATAAGCTTATAATCTGAGGCTCTAAAAAACTGAGGCTACCATGCCTCAGAGAGTTGTTTCAAAGATGTACCAGGGTGCAACAACCTTGGGCTGTTTTGCGACTAGCTTCTGAACCAAGACATATCCCCTCAGAAAGTATAGTCCAAGGAGGGACTGCAAATGGTTGCCTTAGCCATTTTGGCTAAAACCATATCACAAACGGACGAGTCCATCATAGGGCATGGACGTAAAGCAATTATCCTAACTCTAATCGTTCCACGTGGCATTGCCACGCTGGAACAGGACCCCAATGCCAGTCTAAGAGTGGAGGAGGAGTGACACGATGGATTTTCCATCGTGGAACTCCTTTGACCTAGAATCTAGCCAAGCGATGCTTCTGAGGCTAGAGTCACACCAAACACTTGCCCATTCTATCTTTCTGGGCTTTGACATCTCAAGACACCAAACGCAAATCCCCAAAAAACAAGAAGTACATTTCAACAACATTTTAATCCCTAAGATAGCTTTTACGCTACATTCCTCTTTCTTTGTCCCAAATGGTCTGAGTTCATCATTACTCACAAAAGTCTGATCATCATGTACTTCATGATACAAACCATGTAGCAAGAAGAGTAAGAAAAAACACAAGTGTTTACTCTTGTCATCCGCAAGGCAGTTAAGTTATGTTCTCTTACAATAAACCACACACATGTGTAGCTTTTGTGATTATGGTAAGTTACATACAACTTCCAGGATTTTTTGTGTGGTCCCTTAGCTCTTGTCAAGATGAGACACAGACAATCCTTATGCGTTCTTCACAAGTGTTTGTGAGTCTTCACCAAAGCCTTTCTACACGTGGGTATCACTTGCATAATCAATGTCTTTTGGGGCGTACATTTTTAGCAATGTTCTACCAGTTTTGGAAGACGGTACATACAATGATGTTTTCCCAATTATGTGTGGTACGTGTTCTGCAATCTGTTGTGGTGATACCTCTTTCCCCATTGTAAGGTGTTTCCTTAAGACCAATTAATCATGCCTACCCACAAAAATTGTCCAAGTCCACGCAAAACTTCCCATGTCACTCGGGCATGATCTGTTATGAGGGGTTTTTCCCAAGGTGGTATTTCCCAGCAATGTTGTCTTCACGTGCAATCCCGTATTTGTACATAACTCCACTCTGTTTGCAACCACGTGCTTATGGCCACACAAAGGTCCGCCATAACCCTTCCAACATGTGTGGGTTGGTTGGCTGGACTCAACCAAGCTCCATGAACCCCATGCAAATCACATGTTGGCATGTTCTTAGGTTTGGGAGGCATCAAGGCCCTAAGAGAATGTTGGTGAGCACATTTTCTCTCCTTTTCCTAAAAAGCAATCACCCTTGAATGAGGTGCCATTGGTTTTCTAGAATGTGCAATTTTTGTCCAAATTCTTCACTCGGCATGACAGTGCTCCGCCCTACATGATCTCTGCCTGAACCATCATCCCCTCATTTATGTCGGAAACGGGTACCATAGGTTGTCTATACTTCAATGTCAAGAGCAGATCACTCTTAACCAGGTTCATAGAGATAAATGATTTCAACAATCGTGGATCAAATCCAAAAAACATTGTTCTTATCATGGTTTTCACCGAACGGGTGTACCATGATCACAATCCACATGGTACAAATTGGAAGGACAGCTTTTGGGTATCAATGTCATGTAGTTGTTATCAAACACTCCTTCATCCTGTGTGCTGATCTTGGAATGATCAGTTCCTAAACTTTGTTTTCCTTATGTAATGGTGTCCTATGGTTCCATTAAAGAACTAGTCAATGGAGTCTGTTTGCCAAGTCACAAGAATTCATGTTGCTTCGGTGTCTTCTGTTGTTTGCATACTGTACTTCCACTCAATATAGTTCCTTCCATATGCCTTACCCGAGGCACTTGTAGAGGGTATTACCCTCATGAAAGACATCTGACAAATGACCACCATTGTGGCTACATCCAAAGAAACAATATACTTGCACTCAGCAGTGTACATGAACTGGGCCATATCCAAAACCAAATAAGTTCATTCACTTCACCACGTCCTTCTCGGTCAGCGAAGGATGGTTTGACCACAGCGTTGTTACTATTCTCTCAGTCAGAGATTGATTTTGTCCCAAATACTCCGATGTTGGCTTTGTTATGTACATTGGTATAGTATAGATGGTGCTACACCATACCTTTGGCATGATCACAGTCCATCCGTACGACATTTGTAGAGCGTGAAATACAAGATTGGTGTACAGTATCACAACATCCTCAAGTTGAGAATTTTCTGAAAACATTGATAGGATCTATAAGAAACATCGTTACTCAAGGCCCATCTTGAATATTCCTTTCACATAAACATTTAGTTACGACATGCTCATAACTGCTTTATCGCAAAAGTTGATTATGACTCATCACGTGGTCGGTCGGACTACCAAGATATGGATACAAACACATTGTTAGCATAAAGCGATTGGCTAATAGGTTGTGTCCATGGTCACCTAAACCCTGATGTGATCCCAACTATGTCGTAGTTGGTTTGTCAAAAACTATGAGATTGTTATAGTTCACTGGAACTCTAGTAGTGCATAAGCGTGGATTAACTCATGTCACCTACATAAGTTAATGCACTTTTGTCGATCAATGTCCATTAAAATTTCACTCATCAAGTGATGATAGACTAAAGGTGTTGCCTTTGACCTTGTTTACTCATGACATTCGCTTGACCTCGTCATACGCCAGAAAGTGAATCTTGGAGTCTTTGAACACCGCATTGCGGCATCTTAACTACAAGAGTCCCCATTGCTCTTTGGCACGTACACAACCACACATCCTTGTCCTTTGCATAAGTTTTCTGGTACACTCATGTACCTCTCTATCATCGGTACCAATCGGGTACCATTAATTGTATCCATCACTTATGGAGTGATAGGGTTTCGATGGTTTTGCCATTGATTACCTATTCAATGATATCATCCTTGACACATTCAATTGCAAACCAAGGTTTGCATTGGTCATTACAAATGATGCACCAAAACCTAGAAAAGTACTGTTACATCCAATACGCACTGTGTACAGGTGCCATTATGTCATCCCTCAAAGATTTATGCTGGTATGCTAACAGAGATCCTTCGAATTCTCATGACACGACCATGGCACGGGCTTACTCTACAAATGATCACACGTGCCTCTGAACATTGTAACGCAATTAGACATGTTAACTTTGTATAACACGTCATGCACCCATCAAACCATGTGGTTGGTGGAATGGTGCCGCTACTTGTTATCCAATGCATCACAAAACCGTCGTGATCACCCGTCTTCACACTTGTACATGACCTGATGTCGTGATTTGCGCACCAACAGTTAGTGGAATACTTTTTATGTATGTCGTACAGGTTTTCCATGAATGTCACGTACCCAGTTTTTCCTGACTAAACTAAAATGACATGAGTCGCATTAATTGATCTACTGAATAGAGATTCTTATTTGAAAATTGGCCATGCCCACTTGCCTATCTTGGTCGTGCAAGCTGTGCATGTGTTTGAAACTTGTGCTAAACTGACTAGGTTTTGTAGCAAGTTCCTTCTATGGATACGGAGGAGTTTTTCCACCCTTACCATGGTCCAATCTTGAGGAAATCCTTGTCGTGAAAAATGTGATTCAACCGTTGAGACTTTTCTTGTAAGTTTTTTTGGAAAATCTTTCCATACTGCCATCAGCACAAGAAGGCTTCATAACTTCAGATGGTCGTCATATTCGGTAACCTATGAGATCACATTGCTTTCGTTACATTGTTTGGGCATACGTCTTATCACAATAGTTGTCCGTGATTGTTTCTAGAAATACCTGTATCTTCTTTCGTTACATGATTCGATAGTATGACCCTCTTCGTGTTTTTCGAGATGCCTTGCAAACATGAGATGACATGTTTCTGGTGCTTTGAATTATGCGCTCAATGTGCTTTTCTGTAGAACGATCTTGAGCATAGATCGTATGATTTTACTTGGAGTTCTACTGTGAGCTAATATGATTAGGTAAAAAGTTGGGTAGTTCTTTCTTGTTGATGCAATGGGGTGCTATTGCCACCAATTGTATCGGTGCAGTCGACACCTTATAACATGTATTGTACCATCAACATGAGCATAGCTAGTCCAATTAAAACTCATGGCCACGGTGCATTCAACACTCGAATTGGTGGTGTATTCAACACCCATGATTTAAGTGCAACCCATACCTTTCATCAGTCATGCAATCGATGTTGCTGACAACAGTGCATTCCATACCCTTGTTAACATTTCAATCCACACACTTGTTGGCCATGTATTGAACACTCGTGGTGCGTTCGGCTCTTGGTTAATGCTATGATTGCATTTTTATGTCAGTCATATTCCAAGTGCAGCCTGCACTTGTTAGTTTTGAGCGATCGATCCTTGTGTAGGGATTTTGACCATCGCATGTGTGTCGAGTACAATCAAGACTCACATTCTTTTTTTTTGGAAATAAAATCACAAACTACTTACCCCGTATCCTATGTCCAATCGGTACCGGTGTGGATACACAATAGGCATTTGCTTTTCATTGTGTCTCACAAAGCCCATGAGCCGTGCATTCCCCAGTAACAGCACAGATGCATTCGACATTTGTGAAAAAACTGCAACGGGAACTTAATTGAAGTGGTGGATTCTTAACCATGAAAAAAAAGTAGAACCAAAACTTGTGCTTATGACAATAATGTAACTGACACAAACGTCCATGATGTGGTTGACGCCCGTAAATGGTGAAACCGACGGTTGTTTTGTGGAGTCTGCGTGTCTTGTAGTGTTGCGACAAGTATATGAGTCTTTGATAGGTCGCAGCATGCATAGTGCCTTTACAGTTTAATTTGGAATCAAGAATTCATCTCAATTTATGTCACCATTGTGCTTCCACAAACCAATGCACGGAGTAGTGACCCTTCTATGCAAACAATATTGTTTTGCGCAACCCACATGGAGCCATGTCTTGGCTTTCAACGGTCAACCCTTCCAGGATTTCTCACACACTATCCCATAATGTGATGCTAATCCAAAAAATATAGGTACTTTTGGTGCTAAAGTTCTCGGTACTTTTGGTGCTAAAGTTCTCGCATTGAAGCATTTCCAAGTGATTTTTTATTGAGATATGGCAAACTATCAGTTTTCCTCTACTGTTCTTATGCAAACTCCAAACATTGCGTCAGAAATTGTAAAAAAAAAAACATATCATTTGAATGCTTTCAAGCAATAAACTGAACTTTCAGGTCTGTTTACAACATCTGGAGCTTTTCGTCGATTTGAAAAGAAGAGAGGCCACAGTAAAAAATGCCAAACCTCGGGTTCAACTGAGGAAATTGTTGTCGCTTCTAGTGCTAGAGGCACTTTGAGATCTGATTTGGATGTGATCATTTCACGCAACTTTGGAGCTTGGTGTGAGTTTTCTAAAACTTACGGTGTCCAAATTCATTGGCAAAAGGAGGAACTCTCTTTCAATTGGTGTTGGATGGACCGGGATCAAAGCAAGGGGTATCTGGAAAAGGTAGGAAAAACTAACTCTGGTCAAATTTGATTCCCCTCCCTCGCGACTCAAAACCTTATCCTGTATGTAGTTGACACCTTCTTTCTTCTCTTGCAAAATTGTTAGGCTCTGATTCCATTTAAACAAACTTGGACTATGTGCGACTTTCTTCTAAACCAAAACACAGGACCTCAGAGTGTAGTCCAAGGAGTGGTTCCAAACGGTCGACTCAGAATTCTTTTTGGGACAAACTATGCCAAAAATAGACGGAGTCGTCAAAGGGCATGGATGTCAAAGAATAATCCTGAGCCCAATCCTTCCACGTGGAATTGCCAGAGTGGAACATGACCTTATTGCCAATAAACGAGTGGACGAAGATTGAGGTGATGGATTTTCCATTGCGACACTCCTTTCACCTAGAATCTGGCTAAAGGATGTTTTTTAGGCTAGATTCGGACTGGAATCTTGCCCGTTCTGTTTTTCAAAGGTTCGACTTCTTGAGATACCAGTCTCAAAACCCCAATACTTGAGAAGCAAGATTCCATTATACTTCTTGATTATGCCATCATTAACACTAAACGTAGCTCGTACGTTATAGAGAAACACCGCCTTGTATACATTTGGTCTCGACAAGTTGACCACCTTTGAGAAAAATCTTCCTTTTGTGTGGTGAAATCAGTTAGCTCTTGGATTTAAAAATCTGAGTATTTCTAACAAAGGGAGCTTCCTCTAGCCCTATGATGTTACTCAACTCTAGAATCAGCCTAAGAGAAGCTGCTTTCTTGAGGAGGCTTCACTCAGCGACATGGCGATGTTTCTCCATCGAGTGGATTCTTCAAGAAGCTATGCTCCTCCACCTCTAGTTTTTCCTCGTGTTGGTGGTGGAAAACAATTCTTTCCACCACAAGCTTGGAGAATTTACTTCACCCTACACCCTCTAGTCTGTGAAAATTTGACATATCATGTCGCCGAGTGCAATAGGTAGAATGTGATAATGATATGCTCATTCTTTGCTTCTTGTTTTGAATATATCTTGTAATTCACAATCTGTGTGAAGGCGTTGGTAAATTCACTGTTTTTGTTAAATCTACTATTTTCACCATTTGTTGTGAAGTGAGAAAACAAGCACATGTTGAATTCCCTTATCTTATTGAACCTCAGGGTTCAAATAGATATGTGTGTCCTTTTAGACCCTAAAAAGAAGAAATCCATGACAACCATCCCTTTATCAGTGTTTTATTGTTTGAGGACTGGAACATAAAGACAAAGTCCAGCTGAGGACCTTAGTTCAGATGCAAATGTGCACGAGATTTCGTTCCATGCCATTCCCGTTTAAGCTTAAAAGCTGTCTAATGTGCATTCATGACCGCTGATGGTCATCATGTTCATTGTGTGAAGTGGTGTAGGTCATTACAAGTGAGATACATTTAGGGTAAAAAAAATCTCTTGAAGGGCCTCAATATTGAGGGCAATTCAAAGCAGGAGCTTGGGTTGATCTTGCAACTTGATTAGACGACCTGCTTCCCCTGGTCATGCGCAAAGGCATCCTCATAGTCAATCTCATCAAGCACACGATCCTTGCGGCAAGTGTCATCATTGATAGGGCTGTTGGACTTCATTCTACATGGCAGACTCGCAGTTCAGCCATGTCAAACTTCAACGCCCCCTGTTGACAGATCGGAGCAAAGGCGCAAGTACCCATCATTCCCGCGGACGGACTCATTGCGATAGAAATGAGCCAAATTCTGGCATATGAACCAGTTATCTCAAATCACGGGGCTGGCAGGAGGGCTCTCGTGTTGATTACCACCTGAATGTTGGCTTCTGTGTTGATGGATGTGGCAATGTGGGTCCTCACGCCATGTCTTAGGGCAAACTTGGGCTACAACATCAATTCATCCTACTATTAAATTGTTTGACAGAGGCACACTGTAATGGAATTCTAATACAATGTGACCTAAGAATGTAAGGTTTCAAGGATCAATGACGTCGTTTGTAACCAGTTTGAACTTTTATTGTCTTAGGTGATTCGCATCATAACTTGTTAGTATAGTTGGTCCTGTCACAAATCATATTTGTGTTAACTAGCCCCAATCTTCTCACAGTCATTCCTCATTCAATCACTGAAGGTTCTGAAAGCTTTGTGCTAGTCTCAAACTCATAGAATAGACACTTCATATTATATCAATGTTTCGATAAAGAATTACATGTCTAAAGCACGGTACAAAACTATTGTGTACAAAAACCAAACCTCAACCTAGGTCCAGCTAAAAACATTTTGCTCTGTCAAACAAAAGGTTCAGATATGAAATAAAGTAGCTATTCAAGGATAAAGTCAATGAATATGAGACTCTTTGAGTTTTAAGTGTGAGTATAGAGGAAGTTCAAATGATTATGTAACTTTATGGATAAGTGAAAAAGGATGAGAACTCAAACATAGTTGAAAAAATGTTTTCAAATTCCCTTCATTGTACGTAAATACTTGTGGAACAAACACGACAAGAAATGTCACTCAAAATTCAAATCTGACATTCATAAAAAGTAAACATTAGTATACCAACAGATTGATAGGAAAAAACATATCTTCTAAAGTTATGGAATTCAAATGCTCTATTCCGACGTTCTTTCAAACATGAAGAAATTGTAAAATTTGCATTCGTGTAAAAAAAATTGAAGACATTCCATGTAACCATTTGATAGAGATGGGGATTTTGTGACTCTAGGTAGGTGGAATGAAAATACGGGCTTATATTTTGGGTTCATGATGAAATTTCCGACTTTAAGAAAGGTGTTTAGATAGTTGATTTCTTTAAGATGAGGCTTAAAAACATCTCAAATATTTGAGATACATTAGGAAGAGTTTTCCACAAAGTTTTCAACAACTCAAAATCAAACCCAATTACATGTTTTGGGATATCAAAATGATTCAACCATCCTTGTAAAAACTTGCATGCATGATGAAACGACTGCCAAAGGAATAATATATTTATAAACCTTGCTCAAACATGGAAAAACAATCATTTATTTTGATTTTATGGTCGTACTGTTTACATTTTTTGCGGAACCACACAATTTCCATTGCTAAGGAAGTGTTTCAAAAATTTTCCCTTTTAATGATTGTATGAACGAAAAGATGTCTTCATATTTCTCCATATGGTATACAGTAATGGAATGTAAATTTTAATTTTTGTAATGTTACAATATGTGTAGCGGATTGGACGGAATCCTTGGCCGACTAGGCCAAAACCGCGGTGCTTGAGGGTCTCCGACCCTCAAGCCATCTCGTCCAACCGCCCACAGTCCCAGGTGACCCCGCTCGAGCCACGTGGCTCCTTCGACCGGTCGGCGTGGCACTGCCACGCTACACTCCCCCCCGCTAGGAGTGAGAGCCGCCTCGGCATCTCCGGTAATCCCGACGTGGGATTCGAGCCCTGGAGCTCTGATACCAATGTAGCGGATTGGACGGAATCCTTGGCCGACTAGGCCAAAACCGCGGTGCTTGAGGGTCTCCGACCCTCAAGCCATCTCGTCCAACCGCCCACAGTCCCAGGTGACCCCGCTCGAGCCACGTGGCTCCTTCGACCGGTCGGCGTGGCACTGCCACGCTACAATATGTTTCCCTCCCATAAGTGTATGAACAGATGTATTTCTATCTCATGAAGGCAAAAAAAGTTTAGCTTGGATGACATGTCATGTCATGTTTTTTTCCAGTGATAGTCATGTATAGAAATGGAGTTTGAAAGTATGTTGCTTAACCATACGTCAACTCAATTGTTTTTCAACTGGGGTGGACTACCGCACTGGTATGTAAAAAGATGAGCAAAAAGGTGAAAACATGAAGACAAATAGTTGTGGAGGTATGTAGAACGTGCACAAGGACAATTCAGTGAACTTCCATTCAACACAAGGACATATTGTTTTTTTGGTCAGGGGTCTGGCTTGACCTTGTTTGTACGCATTCCGAGCAAAGTTCAAAGTCTGAAGTTTGCAGTTTTAAATCGCCCGCGCTTGGCAACAACACTTGGATGTGCATGCACTGACGTCACTGCATGGTCTGCGTTGTGGTGTATCGCTACTCTCTGTCCATTGCTGTGTAGAAGGCTACAGCCTGGCAGGTACTTGTCATTCCTCTCTTGACCCAACCGTCATGTCCCATTGCCATCTCCTAACCATCGACGGACCCACCATGGCTGGTAAGATGACTTCATAATTCTAGCTCGTTGACACCAATGACTACGAAGCGCACCTTTACTTCATGACTGTTGAGAGCAAGGCACGCCCAGTCAAGCCCAAGACACCGAAGCATAAGGTGGGTCGTCCCCCTCGGGTCATCGACGTGCACCACTTTGCACGTGTCCCTATGCTGCCGTCTGCATCTCCTGTCAAGGCCGCTCCTGGTCAAGAGAAACCCATTGTCCTTGATTTTGGCAATGGCGATGAAGACATGGAGACATACATCGATAAGGAGTCCACGGAAGCACCCGCCGCAAAACCATGTGCACCATCACTCAAACTGAAGCGGTTGTACCATGACTGGTTTGCCGAGGGTCAGATCCGCATCATCCATGAAATTGTGGTGGACAAGGAGAATGGGACGTACGCGGCAGCCCTACGCCATCTTTGTACCGTCCATCATCAGTCCGACGGTTACTACCTGTACATCGAGCTCAGCAACACTACAATCAAGCACTGGTATTGCCCAGAGAAGCCAAGGGAGACGCATGACCGCTTCAAGCGGATCATGCGCCTCAACCCCAAGACTCCAGTGACATTGGAGGCAAAGAAGAAGCGCATTCATGACGGACATGGCAGGCCCGGCTACT
This sequence comes from Penium margaritaceum, assembly GCA_023375785.1. NCBI lineage: Eukaryota > Viridiplantae > Streptophyta > Zygnematophyceae > Desmidiales > Peniaceae > Penium > Penium margaritaceum. The sequence goes on along the minus strand of SZWC01007817.1, from coordinate 43,174 downwards.
TTGCTGCTGTGCTCGAGCTGAAGGAGAACATCAAGGGGGAGCTGACCCGCATGCGTACTGCTAGCGCACCGCTCAACAAAACGCCAGCTGCTGGCGTAGAGCTCATCCCGAGCCCTGAAGCAACATACGTATCCCTCTGATCCAAGGACACTCAGACTTCGGCCGTGACAACAATGGAAACACTACGACGGTGCTCGCCACAAGCATGGCTGGCAAGATGCTGCCATGCCAGGTGAGTTGGGCGGGCAGCACCAACCGTTGCCACCCTGATTGTGTCAACACCAAGAAGGCACAACAACGCTATGGGTGGCAGTACACCCATACGCTGAACCGGTGGGCCAACACGGACACCACCAACGAGTGGTTTCCAAACGTGCTTGACTCATGGTACGCGATCAAGTGCGCTGAGCATGACAAGGAGTACGGGAAGGCGTACATGCTCGTCATCCTAGATGCATGGGTTCTTTCCAAGCATGGGTCAATGAGCACTACCAGTGGACCAAGCTAGTCTACATTCCAGTCAGTTGCACTAGTAAGGTGTAGCCTTGTGACGTGGGGCTAAAAGACAAGCTGAAGGAGTCCTACTCTGAGTTCATGGTGGAAACACTCCTGGAATACTTGAGGATGGACTTGGGCATGAAGATGGTCAAGGAGGTAGCTACAAGATGGCTGCTTGATGCCTGGCCTGGCCTGTAGGACTGTCCTGAGCTCGTGAAGCATGCGTGGACAGCTGAAGGCTTCGATAAAATTTTGAACCAGGAGTTTCAGCTGGAGGCCGCAAGTGACATGGTCACTTTTCTGTAAAATCCCATTGTTAACGGGTTTGAGGAGGATTTCTTTCACGTTATTTCTTCACTCTACATTTTGTAACCTGCTGTGTTCATTAAGAAAAAAAATTGGCTGTCTTTTCTGTGTTCCGCTGTAAAATGGCATTGCGATGACGTGTGCGTATACCCTTTTTATCAGAGTTGATCGCACATTGGCTCGCAAACTTGTCATCGCATGTGTCCCATACACACCACGGAGCCTAGGGGAAAATTAGAAAACATGCCTGTAACCTGACTTAGGGAGAAGGATAAATGTAGGTCGCATACCCATAAAATTCAAAGACTCTCATCCGCTCGTCGTTCAAGAAGCAACCATCCATCCATCGCTCAGAATAAAAGCAACCATGTATCCACAATAGTTTTAGTTATCAACGACTACCAATACCTGGGTTATATCTATTGGAGACTGGACACATCGCTACTTTTATTCAAACAAACCCTGATTCCGCGTTAGGATTCCATCATCCGTACACTCATGCACGGCATGTGTTTACATGCGACTTTCTTGAAAGTGATAACTTTATGTAAAGAGTTTGTTTGATATTCTTTATGACCTACGTAGGTGTGCATGTAAACCATGCACACAATGTCACTTGTGTAATGCTTCATGTCTGAGATGCTAACGTTCGTTTCAGCCAAGTACATGCTGACATGACAAAGACACCCTTCATGCGTGGATTATAGGCTGTCTGTTGAACCTGCATTTGCACAATTTGAACAGGGTTGCGAACTGTTTGTTCAAGCTCTCACGTGCAAGTTGAACAAGGAATGATTACAAACCATTTAAGAAGAACATTGTAATGGGTCCATGACATGCCCAGCCCCGGGCAAACGCCGTTGCATGACATGCACAGGCCTTGGCTTGGTCGCCTGATCATAGGTGTACGCAAGTGAGGACTTGCCGAGTGTTGGTGGGAAAAGTTGCCCCCCTCCCCTCAGTTGTGAATCAATGTTGGAATCTCCGGTGCTCACCGATGACCATACAGGGGCATTAAGTGTATGAGGTGGAGTGTCATCACGGCCTTGACGCTCGTCATCAAGTGAGGTGAGTCTCTGTGCAGGGTATGAGAGACATATGTTGCGGCATGAAAATGCCTAGATACCCATTGTAACCACCATGGAATCCCAGATTCAAGTGCCCAAAGTTTGAGGCTTGTGCCTACGCCCGACTGGTGTGTACTCAGTCGCCGACGCCACCAAGTCGACCACTCGTCGCATGTACGGAGGCACTATGTCCAAGAACTACCATGCTCTCACCTTGTCCAGCCCCGCATACAGGACTTCAGGCTATCTTTGGCAAACAAGGTGGTTTTCCCACGGTGTCTCAGTACCGCATGCCATGCATGCTACCTCCCTGCCAATTGGTCAAGTAGGCAAATGGTGACACATCTGTGTCGGCACCTTCCAACCCAAGGCAGCGCAACCTTGATCNATCCCAGATTCAAGTGCCCAAAGTTTGAGGCTTGTGCCTACGCCCGACTGGTGTGTACTCAGTCGCCGACGCCACCAAGTCGACCACTCGTCGCATGTACGGAGGCACTATGTCCAAGAACTACCATGCTCTCACATTGTCCAGCCCTACATACACAATTTCAGGCTATCTCCGTCGAACAAGGTGGTTTTCCCACAGTGTCTCAGTACCGCATGCCATGCATGCTACCTCCTTGCCAATTGGTCAAGTAGGCAAATGGTGACACATCTGTGTTGGCACCTTCCAACCCAAGGCAGCACAACCTTGATCGTCCAACAAGACCCGCATCTACTGGGTGGTGACTCACTGTTGAGCTCAAGGCACCACTGGCTTCACCATCCATTGCACTTCCCACTACACCGCCTCATTCACCACCAACTATACCACCCACTGCACCACTGGCTGCACCACCCGCTGAACCACCAGCTGCACCTCCCACTACATCGCCTGCTACACCATCCGCTACACGACCAACTACACCTCCCATGGTGATGTATGCTGCACTACCTGTTGCTCCTCCTATTACACCACCCGTTGTACACCTTCCTAGTCGTAGCAATGGCACTCATGCACGTGTCCATGGTTGGCTGGGTGAACATACTCACCGCAGCCAGAATTTTAGCCGCTCGCCCACTTTGCATCCATGTACAGAGCATCTATAGGCGGGTCCTTCACCGAAAAACCCCGTAGTCAATGGGAACCGCACTCCTAAAGATGCGGGCCCACCACCATGGCTACGTGACCTTGAGGGTCCCATTCATGGTGTTCTTGTCGCATCGCCTCTGACCCAGTTCCCACCTCTGGTACCCCACGCGGAAAACTTCAACTCGGGTACCAAAGAAGAACTCTTCTTCAGGTTGAATACGGATCAAGACTATGAAGAATGAGAAAGGTGCTGGGATGAAGACGTTGTGGAGAATCTTCAACTGCTTTGGATAGAGCCTTGCTCCTCAGAGGACACTAAGGACCTACCCTATACACATTTGTCCTGGGATAGGCACTAAGTGCACTGTTCAAGTGTTTCATTTGGTAATTGGGGTCTCTCTCATCGGATTTATCCTTTTTCTTGCCCGTTCCTCTATGTTGTTAGCATAGACGGCCTCATCCTCTCCATGACTATGTTACGAGTTCGGGTATTTGTTTCCAGTTGTCACCAGCTGTTGTTTCCTTGCGTTTGTTTTTTTTTTTCAAGTACGTCAAACAGCTCCCTCAATGCTTCAACGACAAAAGGAAGGCCAACGCTGACGAGCATCTGGAGGGACAAAAATTCCAGAACATGGCTGCTTGTAGGGTCGTAATAGAGGTCTATGAATTTGTGCACCATTTCACGCTGTCTTGGGTCCTCAGTAAGCCGGGATGCATCAATGTCCGCGGTGTAAAGGCATTGACACAAATTTGTACGTGGAACAGTTGAGAAGTTATAAGTTCCAAGCTCGGGGCTGTGAAATTCTCCCATGTAGTTGATGGCCACTGTTGTACATCCACACTTGGCCATGGAATTCTGGCTTGATCAACCAGATGGATCACATGCCAAATTTCAACGGAGATGGCCACCGATCCCACAACACCTCTGTTATATTATGAGTGATCATCAAGTCAGCAGCCGGTTTGCAGGTGGACAACTACACGCTTTACCAACCCTGGTCTATGGAAGAGGCACAACTGTTGGACACCGAGGCCAAGTCATGAAGATATTTTTTGTCGCTATGTGAGGAGGTAAGAACCACTTCCAAACATTGTTGTTTGAGTATTCTTATTACAACTCATGTACGGCCAGAATTCTCACTCGTGATTGTTCGAGTTTGCTCAACTAAGATATGTGGATGTCACCACTCATGCCGTGGCCAAGATGAGTTAGAATTGTTGGCTCTAGTGGGTGTGGAGGCACCCTCAAGGATGCCTAGCTCTCAGTGGTTCACGCTACCAAGGTTTGGGCAGCCAATGGACTCCAATGGTGAAGAGTGTGGAGCACAAGGATCACGGATAGGAGTGAGCAGAACACGTCGCATTCAGTAGATCTGAATTGAAACACGTTTTTGTTACTTAGCATAGTGAGATTACATCAGATCCTTATAGCCTGTGATCTAAGCTTTCTAACGCATCCAAGAACGCCCAAAACGGAGTAGTAGAGCCCCTGCTACGGCCGTCGAAGTAACCCTTGGTGGAGCCGCCCACCTGGCCTTGCACTCTAGGCAACGGGAGGCGCTTCGACGATGACCCGTCGAAGCGCCTTTCTTCGCCCAGAAGTCAACAAGAAGTTCATCCTGGTCAAGGAGGTCCTTATGGTCACCTCATTCATGCCCCTGGTGCATTTGGAGGCCATTAGGAATGAACTCGGATCCCTGGCGGTGGAATATCCCGCCACCCATGGCGGGTACCAGATTCCACCCACCCAACACCCGTTTTTCGGGCTAGGCTAACTTTCTGAATACTCACTCAAATCGAGCGATTCAAAGCTCGATCCTGCATGGAAAAATCCAAGGAATCCAAATCTAAAGTCAGATCAGGTGTTNTTCTTCGCCCAGAAGTCAACAAGAAGTTCATCCTGGTCAAGGAGGTCCTTATGGTCACCTCATTCATGCCCCTGGTGCATTTGGAGGCCATTAGGAATGAACTCGGATCCCTGGCGGTGGAATATCCCGCCACCCATGGCGGGTACCAGATTCCACCCACCCAACACCCGTTTTTCGGGCTAGGCTAACTTTCTGAATACTCACTCAAATCGAGCGATTCAAAGCTCGATCCTGCATGGAAAAATCCAAGGAATCCAAATCTAAAGTCAGATCAGGTATTCGACCACTCCTCAGTGGTCGAACCAGGGAGTACGATCAACGGCACTCATGGCAAGGGGCACACCATGTCAACAATCTCCCCCTTGCACCGCAGCCTTGATGCCCTGTCCTTGGAACCTAGAGCATTTTAAACTTCACAGCGCAGACCGAGATCCATGCAGCTTGCGTCGTGCCTGTCCTTGGGCTGTGCCTTGGTCATGGCATCGGCGAGCATGCGCTTAGTGCCACAATGCACAATAGCCGCATCTCCCTTCGCCACCAAGTCCCGCGCATAGTGATGACGGATCTCGATGTGCTTGGTCCTCCTGTGTAGCACCGGGTTCTGGGTCAGACTGATGGCACTCATGTTGTCCACATTGAGTATTGGCGGCTTCCTTTGCGGCACGCCGATCTCCTTTAACAGCCGACGCAGCCACACTGCCTCCTTTGCGGCTTCCGCGAGCGCGATGTACTCCGCTTCGGTGCTGGACAGTGCCACGCAGTCCTGCTTCCTACTTGCCCATGAAACTGCTGCACCACCAAGCACAAACACGTACGCCGACGTTGATTTTCTGTCATCCACATCACCAGCCCAGTCGGCATCCGAGTAGCCGACCAACTCAAGGGAGTCATCACGCGCTCCCCCTCCAAATACGAGCCGCGACTGTTTTATCGCCTTGAGATAGCGGAGGATCCGCTTCACCGCTTGCCAATGCAACGGCCCAGGGTCAGCAACGTAGCGGCTCACTTGGCCCTCCGCAAAGGCCAGGTCGGGCCGCGTCGCCACCATGGCGTACATGATGCTCCCCACCGCGGACTGGTATGGCACTCCTGCCATCTCCTCCTTCTCCTCATCCGTGCTTGGGCCCATGCTCGAGCTCAGCTCACACGTGGTGGTCATGGGTGTGCCAATGGAGTTGCACTCCTCCATGTTGTAGCGGCGGAGCACCTCTTGCACATACTTTGCCTGCCCCATCTCTAGCATGCGTGCTTTACGGTCCCTCTTGATGGCGACGCCGAGGTAGTACTCGAGCTCGCCCATGTCGGTCATTTTGAACTGACCGCCCAGCTGCCGCTTCAGGTTCACCAACTCCTCCATGTCCGATGACACGAGGATGAGGTCATCCACGTAGAGGACCACGATCTGGTGCAACCCCGGCTGCTTTCGCATGAACACGCTTTGATCCGCCTCGCAGCGCTTGAAGCCAAGCTCGGCCATGAAGCCGTCCATTTTCAGGTACCACATGAGTGGCGCTTGCTTCAGTCCGTAGAGCGCCTTGCGAAGCCGGCACACCTTCCCCGGCGGCGCGTCCACCCCCTCCGGCACCTCCATAAGGACCTCCTTGTCCAGGTCGCCGTTGAGAAACGCGATTTTCACATCCATTTGGTGGACTTCGTAGTCACGCGCCGCCGCCACTGAGAGGATGGAACGGATGGAGGCGAACTTTGCCACCGGCGCGAAGGTTTCATCGTAGTGTTCACCTTTTCGCTGGACGTACCCCTTTGCCACCAGCCGCGCCTTGTATCGCTCCACCTTCCCCTCCTTGGTGAGCTTCTTCTTGAATATCCACTTGGAGCCGATGATTTTTGTACCCTCCGGTCTGTCAATCAGCTGCCAAGTGCCGTTCTCTTCGTGAGAGGCAAGCTCAGATTTTATGGCTCCCTCCCACTCAGCCCCATCCTTCTGCTGCAACGCCTCCTTGACGGTCTCGGGCTCCTCTTGTGCAAAGAACGCTCGAGCAAACCCAGTCCAGGTGCCCTGCGCGGCATCGTACCGTTTTGTCGTCCTCCTTGCGCGTCCGCTTCTCCGGGGCTGCTGCTGTTGAGGCTGCTGCTGCTGCTGCCGCTGCTGCTGCTACTGCTGCTGCCCTCTCGTGGCGCCACTCGCACCGCTGGCCTGCTCCCCCTCTCTTGGGGACCGTGGAGATGCGGGCTCATTCCCCATCTCCTCGTTCAGCTCCACTGCTGCCGGCGCTGCGGACTCATCGTCCGACTCGGCTGAATACAAATCTGCCGCTCCCCCATCCACCGGATGGTTATTGCCGGTTGGAGCCGATGGGACATCTCCCTCTTTTGCGTCCTCCGGCGTCTCCCCCTCGAGGAGTGGCAGCCACTCCCCACGCTTGGAGAGACCCGCGTCCTTGTCCGTCCAACGACTCTCCTCGTCAAACGTGACGTCGTGACTCTTCACGATCTGCTGCCTCCGCGGGTCGAAGAGCCGGTATGCCTTGCTCCCGCTCTCGTACCCGACGAAGATGCACCGGCGAGTCCGCGGGTCCAGCTTGCCCCGCCCCTCCCGTGCCTGCACAACAGCATGTGCAACACAACCAAAAGTACGGAGGTGTGCCACAGTTGGCTTCCTCCCGCTCCACACTTCTTGTGGCGTCTTCCACACCTTGGACTCCGCGTCCTTTAGCGGCTTCGTCGGCGTCAGGTTCATGATGTACGCCGCTGTCCGTGCCGCCTCGCCCCAGTACCGCTGCGCGAGGCC
>SZWC01007817.1:24142-35129 GCA_023375785.1 Penium margaritaceum | reverse complement strand
CACACATCTGTGTGTACCACCTCCAACTTCGTCGATGCACGTGTCCCTTTGCCGTCAAATGGCTGCCGTGTCGCCTTGTCCACCACGCATGGCTCGCACACGGCATTCCTGGCTGCATCGAGACCCTTGACCTCAAGGCCCCGCACCACTTCCTTCTTCGCCATGTCCCTCACAGTTGAGGGAGCGATGTGACATAGGCGACGGTGCCATAGGTCCAGATTTCCTTCATCCTTTGTCACGAGATTGACGGCGTCAGTCCTTACCGCATTGGCAAGGACCTTGGTGCGAAGAAGGTACAAGTCCTCCTCCCTCTTGCCACGCGCAATCACCTTGCCGTCTCCCTCCTTCCGGATGATGGCCTCCTTCTTGTTGAAGAGCACCTCGAGCCCTTTGTCAGTAAGGCGGCTCACTGACAGCAGATTTGCCCCAAAGTTGGGCATGTGGAGCACGTCGTAAATGGTGCACGGAATGACTTTCCCGTTCACCACCGACTCAATGCGAACATTGCCTTCGCCCGCGGCCAACTCTGTTTTGCCGTTGGCCACTGTCATGCACCGCTCGGTGGCGCCATAGGTGACGAATGCCGCCCGGTTGCATTGTGTGTGGCGGCCTGATCCGGAGTCGATCACAGTGACTTCCGGATCTGTCAAGTCGGTAGACTCCCTGGCCATCATGGCTTGGGTGTCCTTCTTCCCGCCCTTCCCGGGCTGGTCCGACTTCTTGTTGGGGCAGTTGCGTGCATAATGGCCCTGTTTTCCACAGTTGTAGCACTCCCCCTTGTTGTCACCTCTCTTGGTGCCCTGGTTAGCACCCTTCCCCTTCTTGCATCCCCCTCCACCTTGAGGGCGGACGGCACAGGCGGAACTTGACGTTGCCCCGATTTTTCTCCCACCACGCCGCATCCATTCGTTGCGGACGTACTCAGCCACCTTCGGGTACTTCAGCTCGTCGGCGGACCAGCCGCCTACAACGGTGATCATGGGAATCCAACTGTCCGGCAAGGCTAGAAGGAGGATCATGGCTTGCAGCTGAGGGTCGACCTTCCATCCGGTGGCTACGCACTCGGCAGTAAGGGACTCAATTTGCTGCAGGATCTCCATGATGTCGTCGCCTTCGTTGGCTCGGAGGGTGACGAGCCTCTTGAAGACGAGGAGCTGGTTAGCAAGGTTGGTGGATTGGTAGATGGTACAGAGTTTCTTCTAGGCCTCCGCGGCCTCCTTGCATCCTTGAATCAGTGCGCGCTGTGGCGGAGCAAGCGCTAACACCAACAATGCAAGCGCCTTCTTGTTGCACTTCTTGTACTTGTCCACTTCCTCCGGCGTCGCGGTATCCGGAGGCGCGGTCTCTTCAACGTCGACCAGCTCAAGCAGGCCCTTGTCATCGAGGTAGACCTCAAATTGCCACCTCCACAAGGGGAAGCCGTTCCCGTCGAACTTGGAGACGGCGCCGATGCTCTCTTGCTCGGTCGTTGCCATGGCGCGCGGCGGTAGCGTGAAGCTTGAACAGCTAGGGTCCGTCTAGGCACGTGGGCCCATAACCCTTTGTTGGCTCTAGTGGGTGTGGAGGCACCCTCAAGGATGCCTAGCTCTCAGTGGTTCACGCTACCAAGGTTTGGGCAGCCAATGGACACCAATGGTGAAGAGTGTGGAGCACAAGGATCACGGATAGGAGTGGGCAGAACACGTCGCATTCAGTAGATCTGAATTGAAACACGTTTTTGTTACTTAGCATAGTGAGATTACATCAGATCCTTATAGCNCGGAGCAGTAGAGCCCCTGCTACGGCCGTCGAAGTAACCCTTGGTGGAGCCGCCCACCTGGCCTTGCACTCTAGGCAACGGGAGGCGCTTCGACGATGACCCGTCGAAGCGCCTTTCTTCGCCCAGAAGTCAACAAGAAGTTCATCCTGGTCAAGGAGGTCCTTATGGTCACCTCATTCATGCCCCTGGTGTATTTGGAGGCCATTAGGAATGAACTCGGATCCCTGGCGGTGGAATATCCTGCCACCCATGGCGGGTACCAGATTCCACCCACCCAACACCCGTTTTTCGGGCTAGGCTAACTTTCTGAATACTCACTCAAATTGAGCGATTCAAAGCTCGATCCTGCATGGAAAAATCCAAGGAATCCAAATCTAAAGTCAGATCAGGTATTGACCACTCCTCAGTGGTCGAACTAGGGAGTAGGATCAACGGCACTCATGGCAAGGGGCACACCATGTCAACAAGAATGCCAAGTTCAAGTGTACTTTTGTGGCTCTTGGAACCATTGTCTTGGCTGGGAGTACTCACGCTGTATCATGACCATGGATGGAATGCTTTTGAAGAATGGTCACAAGTAAGTAATGCTGATCACACTGTTTTTCTACAAGAACAACCATGCGTGTCCCATGGCCTGCATCCTAGTTCCGAGTGAGAACGAAGAGTCGTGGATGAGCCTTTCCTTACATCTTACCTGTGCTTGAACCGCTGCGTCCACTTTAGGTGCAGTCATTGTGTAAGATAGGGAGGCAGGCATGGCAAAGGCTTTGGAGCGACATCTGTCCTGTGCTATGCACAACTACTATGCCTACCATCTACATAGGAATATGTAAGAGAACTACAGGAAGAAGGTCGTGTACTCGATGTGAAAATGCCTCCACGCCCTGACACATGAACACTTCCACTGAGCCGCACGCCATCTGTGGGACGTGAACGAGTGGGCTAAGAACTACTTCATCCCAGGGCCAAATAGCCAAGGTGACATCCCTCTACAAACATGGACATTGTACATGTGCCCTGTTCTACGCGGAGGCCACATACATAGCAACACCTTGGAGTCCTCGAACACCCGCCTTAAGTTGCTCTGAAAGCTTTACCCATTCTATTGCTTCTTGCAGGTTTACTAGTTCATGCAGAGGATCATTTCTGAGAGGCGGTAGCAGATCATGAACTGCAATGAGGTCATAGTCCTCGCAGAAAGACTCGTGCACAGTTTTGTAGTGGCCCGCAGCTATGATGTCATTATCGGAGGGCCGCACTCTGCGATTGTGAGTGTGTGTGCTCTCTGAATGTTGAGCCTCGGTGTGTGGAGAGCACAGTCGCAACAAACATATAGACTTGGAGAAGTCCGGAAGCCACATCTGAAAACATTGATTATCATATGTTATGACAGGTTATTTAAAGTAAGCAATGTAGAGAGTATTCATACTACCAAGCCGGCTAGCTCTGGCCCTGGCCTACTTCTCTCCTAGCTTGCTTTAACGAGCTGCTTGCGCTTGTACTCGGTACCCTTCTTCCATGCAATGATCAGTGCAAGAAGTTCCTGGCCGTCGATCTATCCAGATCTACGGTTCACCTTTGATATTGCTTTCTCGCACGATGGATGCGTGTTTTTTTGGTGAGTCGCTTCATGAGCCGGACGTCACCGCATATGCCTCCTGGCAATGGATGCGGTTGCCTTGTGGTACATGCCACCGGAATTACTATGACCGTCACACGGTCCCATTCCCTGGTTTTACGTTTGTCGTTGACCGCGTATGTGGTTGGGGGCTTGCCTCCGAGACAACCCCTTGGCAGGTAGCGTAACTGTTATGCTACTCGCCAAGAGGGTGGAAGCCTCCTTTGCATGGCGTGTACAAAATACCAGGCAAAGGTGTGAGCAAAACACACCCCGGGCGTGGAAAGCACATTCGCTCGCTCGCTTGCTCGCTCCTGCCATCTGAATTTCCGAAAAATGGAAAGTGCTCCACATGTCCCTGAAACTTGGTTGAGGCCCTGAGTATACCAGAAAAATATGGACACCGTGTTACATTTACCCCTCCTATCAGAGGCGTGACGTCCCGGCATACCTGAGATACTCCTGGTGCATAATGTTGGTACCCTCAACATTAACCTCTTGAAAGCCAAATTTTCAACAACTGGCTCTACGAACAGCAAGGGGCTCCAGACTTGCCGACTCATTAAAGCATTGCTGGATTTCAGTGCATCAGACTCGTTTTTCAGCGACGAGTTCACGGAAAGGCTGAGGCTTGCACGACTACCTGGGAGGCCAATGAAGGCCAAGTTGGTGCAAGGGGATCTGGAGTACGGGTTACCTGTGAAACCTTTGAGGATCTATCTGGGCAAGAGGTCGTCCGAGGTGAACTTCCCCACTTGCCGGATGGATGCCTATGATGTCATTTTGGGGCGTGACTGGCTGCACCAGTGGAATCCTGAAATGGATTGGCCACATGGCTAGGTGAAGGTGAAGAGAAGCTTAGAGTAGGTAGTTTTGTCATTGTGAGTAGAGGAGAGGGAATCGAAGGTAGGCAAGGTGCCGTAGTTGAGTTACGTGTAAGAAGGATCACTAGTGAGAAAGTAGCGAGGAGGAGTAGTAGAGCTTTGAGGAGCTCAATTTTGCAATGTGTGATGCTCATATCTTGGTGCTTCCAGATTTATCCAAGGAGTGTGTCATGGAAAATAATGCAAGCAACTATGCCATTGAGGTGGTACTGGTCCAGGATCACAAAAAGGGGCTGCAGCCGACTGCGTACGCGCCTTGCAAGTTACATGGTATGGAGCTCAACCACGCAATCCACAAGAAGGATATACTAGCTATAATCCATGCATTCAAGCGCCGGAGGTCCTACCTTGAGTCGCGGCACTGCGTGGTCTTGACGGATGATTATGCCTTGGTGTACCTAAAGTTGTAGCCGAACCTGAGTCACCAGAAGACTCGCTGGATGGAGTTCTCGGAAGGAAGAATTGACCATGATATCCATTACAAGCCTAGGAAGGTGAACATGACAGATCTTCTAACAAGGAGGCCATTCGTAAGCCTCGAATCCATCTCATTTCTTATGGGATATCCAGTCATGCACAACCCGTTCACGCATGGCTATGGCGTGGACGGGGAGTTTATTGGGAGTGCGCTGAAAGACGCAATGTGGAATGGATTGTTTTGGCAAAGGGGATAAGAGCACAAGATTTTTATGCCAAACTATGTGCCATTGAAGAAGTTTTTTCCGGAGGAGACCCACTACTCGAGTCACGCTGGTTTTGACAAGATTCTCAAAGCCTTGGCACGTTAATGTTGGTGTTCGTCAATGGCAACTGACTGCAAGTGGTTTTTGAGCAGCTGCAATGTGTGCCAACGTGTCAAGGTGTGAAGTACGAAGCCACCTAGAGAGTTGTAACCATTGCCTCTACTTGAGAGGCCATGGACAGACATCTCACTTGACTTCATCGACGGGTTTCCTGTGACGCAACATGGCAACAACATGGTGCTGGTGGTTGTGGATCGGTTCTCTAAAACTGCATATTTCATCCCATGTCAAGAGCGTATGTTCTTGAACTGCAGGGAGTGCCAAAGTTGGTGGTCTCAGATCGTTATCCACGTTTCACTTTGTGATTGTGGAAAGATCTCATGGAGAACCTGGGCACACGGTGCAGCTGACCACTGCATACCACCCACAAAGCGATGGGCCAAGAGAGCGCACGAACCAGACATTGGAGCAGCTGTTACGGAGCATGGTTCCACTGGATGGAGAGGGTTGGAAGGGGAAGTTCAAAGTGGCACAGTTTGCCTATTACTCAGCGGTGTTGCCATCAACAAGAAAGTCAACATTTGAGATGGTCTACAACAACTGGCCACTGAGCCAAGCCACCCTTGCGACTACAACGTCTACTTCGGCAGGATAGTAAAGTACTGATAGGTTTTCTACCACATGGGGCCTGGTACAACAAAAACTGCTTACGGCACATAAGCACCAAAAGCAGCAGGCTGTTAAGAATCAGTCTGCCAAGGAGTTCCAAGTCGGCGATCACGTGATGCTGATATCTGTCAACCTGCAACTGATGGGAGTTGTGAGCCAGAAGCTCAAGCCGCAATGGATGGGTTCGTTCCATGTCTTAGAGAAGCGATTGGTTGTGTCTTAGAAATTGGACCTGCCATCTCACTACACCATCCATCCGGTGTTCTACATCTCCCTGTTTTATTCCTATTGTAACCTAAACACCTTCTTCCAGGGTCGCGGGGCTCCTCCACCTCCTTCTCTCCAAGTTGAAGGAAGTGAGGAGTTTGAGGCGGACAAGATTCTAGCAGACCGCTAGCAGGGATGTCGGCGCGAGTTTTTGGTGCAATGAAAGGGGCACTCTCTTGGCAAGTAGCATAGTAGTTACGCTACCCGCTGAGGTATTGCCTCGCAGGCAAACCCCTGATCATGGAAGCAGTCAACGATGAACATAAAACCAGAGATCCCGACCGTGCAATGGTTGTAGTACCTCTGATGGCGTATACAACAAGACAACCCCATCCACTGCTAGGAGGCATCCACAGTGACGTCTGTCTCACAAAGCAGCTCGTCAAAGCAATGCGCACCCATTGTGTGAGAAAGTAAGATCAAAGGTAAACCATTGATCTGGATAGACTGACAGCCAGGAACTTCTCGCACTGACCATTGGGTGCAAGAAGGGTACCGGGTACAAGTGCAAGTAGCTTGTTAGAGCAAGCTAGGAGAGAAGTAGGCTAAGGCCAGAGCTAGCCGGATAGACAGTACCAACACCCTATATATTGCTCATTGTGAATAACCTATCATAACCTGTGATGATAAGTGTTCTCTAGTTCTGGCTTCTAGGGTTGTCCAAGTCTATTTTTGCGCTACGACTGTGCTCTCCACACAACAAGGCTCAATCTTCAAAGAGCACACACTCTCGCGTCTGGTATCAGAGTCAGAGCCTCTAGTTGGGCGGAAGTGCTGCAGGAGCTCTACAAAACTCAAGGAGCCAAAGGCATGGACTACGTCAAACAACGCCAGGGCTGAATGAGAGGGAGAATGTTGGACCAGACTTTGAAGCCAACGCAGGAGCCAACCTCTGGAGTTTTTTGCTATATTTCTAGCGGGTCCATACTGCCTACTGTGCATGCACGAGATACGACGGATGAATCCGATGCACTTTGAAGACATCAGATTTTTGTCCCGGAATGCATAGTTGCTACCAAAATGTTTTGATTGCTCCCAATTCACTGCTAAACGTTATGAGAATCTCCAATGGTCAAGAGTCATCAAGAGCCATGGAGCATGCCCTGGAGCAGATTGTAGAGCTGCTAGGTACCCTGAAGCTAGAAAATGAGCGGCTCAATTGGTAGTTGGCTGACCTTTGGGATGGGAATTCTAGACTATGGTGGCCACCGTCAAGCGCGTTGACGCGCCACGCTACCATCGAGGGGGGTTTTATGAGAAGCAAGAGAATCTTCAACACCGAGCACAACAGCAATAAACCCATCCCATGGAGATCGACATGGTGCAGGGAGGCTAGCAGTAGAGCAAGCCATGTCGTGGAAACATTTGGATTTACAGAAAACCTGGGTACAACAAGGACTGCAAGAAGAAACAACAAGGAAATGACAACCAGCAGTGAATGGCGGATGGCAAACTGTTGGGAAAACTTTGTCCGCATCAGCAAGCACCAGATCCTGAACTCCTTTGACAACTAGGGAGCTGCCAAGTGTCTTGCAGTGGTGCGATGGGAGCAAGTGGCGTGTACAAAATGCCACGTGAAGGTGCGAGCAAAACACGCCCTTTGCATAGGGAGCACGTTTGCTCGCTGGCTCGCTCATGCAATCTGATTTTTTTAAACAGAAGAAATGCCCGAAATGCCCCTGAAACTCGGTTGAGGCCCCGAGTATGCCAAAAAATATGGGTACCTTGTTATAGCGATGGTGTGATGTCCAACAAAAGTGCGTTGGCAGGTGGACCTCTGGCCCTTGACTTGTGAATGTTGCCGCTGGCGCATGTTTTTCCAACCTTGCTAGCACGCATGTGCAGTCATGATGGATGTGGGAGAAAACGAGATAGGGTTACTCGAACAAATTTTACACACGAGAAGAAGTGTGTATGAAACAAACTGGTGTATTAGGAAGGCTCTAGGAAAGTGGAATTGTTCATGCACTAGATAAAGTGCGTATGTTGTTGTTTGTCTTTATTGGATGCTTCTTTGTTATGCACTACATACATCTGTGATGTTGTATGTGTGTACATGTGTTTGTGTTTGGTTGGTAGTTTGTACGTGTTGTGTTAAGGGGGGAGGGGGAGGTAGACGGGATAATGTGTGTGGGGAATCAATGTGGAGGTGTATGTTTGAATGAGTGGTGATGTGTGACAACCATCCATAAGTGTGTGTTGGTTTGAATTGTGGTGGGTGGGTGGTGGAGATTAGCAGTCGGGGGATGGGGGGTTAGGTGTGAGAGTGTATGTGTGGAGTGCGTGTGGGGTTGTCTGTTCGAATGAGTTGAGATGTGTGCAGAATTGTGCACAAGTGTGTAATGGTTTGGATGGCGGTGGGTGGACGGTGGATATTAGGGGTGGGGAGGAGATAGGTGGAAGATAATATGTGGGGAGTGTACATGGGAGTGTATGTTTGAATGAGTGGTGGCGTGTGTTGGTTTGAATGGTGGTAAGTGGGTAGTGGATATGGTGTTCAGGGGGTGGGGGGTTAGGTGGGAGATTGTACGTGTGGAGGTGTATGTTTGAATGGATGGGAGTGTGTTCAGAACCGTGCACTAGTGTGTGTTGGTTTGAATGGTGGTAGGTGGGCGATGGATACTAGGGATGGGGGGGGGGGGGGGGGTAGGTGAGGGAGTGTATGTGGGGAGTGTATGTGGGGGTGTATGTTAGGATGAGTGGTGGAGTGTGCGGAGTCATGCACTAGTGTGTATGGTTTGAATGGCGGTCGGTGGTGGTAGATATTAGGGGGTTGATAGGGGGGGTGTGAGTATGTATGTAGAGATTGTATGTGAGAGTGTATGTTTGAATGAGTGGTGGTGTGTGGAGAGCCGTTAAATAGTGTGTACTTATTTAATTTTTTTTTTCAAATAGAATCATGGAAAAATAAAAGAAATCTTTAAATATTTAAATCTTTTATCAAAGAAATCCTTGTAATACGTACAAATAAATGAATCAGTTAATGCTAAATTTAGGTTCAGTATAGATAGTTACAATCTTAATATTTTAGAATTTTCATCCCATGTTTTCTGGATGTCAAGAGGTCGAGATCATATGATGACCTAGATTTGTCCTCGTCTTGGCACAATGGAAGTATCGTACTTAGAAAGTGGCACGATTGTCACAGAGCCTCATCAAATGGCTGATCGAGATCCATTTGATCAGAAGTACCCTTCCGTCTTCTTCACTCGTTTTACCCACCGTCCCACTCCCTCCCCCGACTCAACAAGGTGTGCTTGGGGAGTGTATGAGAAGGTGCACGATGGAGTATATGCACACGCGGCCCAACTTTGAACAAGTGCACTTTCTTTTAGGAAACATCCACAACAGATCTCGATTGCACTTGTGTACAACTTTATTTGAATGTAGTGCGAGGATTGTGTACTTCCATGTTCAATCAAGATTAACACTTTTGTGGGGGTGAGGAGGGGCTTCGACTCCGGTTGTAGAACCCTTCCACCCCTAGTGCTGAAAAATGCTCAAGGGGAGTGTACCCAGAAGCGCACGTCAAATACCAGTGGAAGTAGATGGAAATGTGACAATTGCGCAAATGGATGCTCATCCTTTGCACCATCAATGAAAGAAAATTGAAAGTTCTTATGAGGTCGACGTCTGACCTCGGCTGGCAACAAGACCTGGTACTACTTGTTGCGCACCTGGGGAAAATGATTTTGAGTAACAATGCTCATGACAATTGGATAGTGTTCCATTGTGCGCATAGTGGAGACTGGCAGGTACCTTGTGGGAAACTATTTGTCAAGATGTGTCACAGGGTTGTTGTATTTCAGGAGTCAACAGGTCGGGATTCGGTAGAGTATTCAATGGAATCCTCCTTGACAATTCGTTTCTATTGTTCTCTTTACTTAGCTATTTACAACAGTTGTGCATATTGCTTCATTTCGATGAATTCTAACCATCCAATCATCGAATTGAACATCAAAGATAGTTTTTGTAAATTCATTTTGTAGTTTACAATAGAAAAATGTGTGATTTTTTTTTAAACCTTGAGATCCCTCGCTGTTGGATTGTTGCATCGAAACGCTGTCATTCTTATTGCTTGATTTCTAGCTACTTGTTTTCCCGGACATCTCGATTTGATAGAAAATCCTGGGACAAGCTCGTCAATCTTTCTTCCCGTGTTCCGGAGTGCACTGCATCATGGGGTCAGCCTTGCACTGACAGTTGATGGAATTGAATCGACGAACAAAAATGCTTCTTCCTGAATTGGTGTTTGCAAATAGTCACTGTTCATTGTGCACCTCATAAAAAAGGATTTGTTGTTACCCCGATCATGTTTGACACCGCCAGTACCATTGTACGCACAATTGTTGTGTGCACAATGAAGAATGGCGGCTGGGACATACCTATCAGAAATCCTTTGTCCTTTGTTTGGATTCACAAGATGTGCTATCTGTTTTGTCCTAGTTTAGTAAACAATGGGGAGCGTTTTGGTCTGCCGGTCTGCACTTTTTTCTCTCGCCATGCCAGTGATGTTCATGACCTCCCAAGAAAGACTGTTTTGTACAACATTATTCTGCCATTACCTTTCATCGTTTCATCAATCGATCCAACGGGTATTCAAACTGAAGAAGATTTTATTATGTTCTTTATAATGAACAGTCATTATTTGCAACTATATCAGTTACGACAGAGTTCACACGTTTCAATTAATATGTAGCTTTCTTTCTCTTTTGAAACATGTTTTTGCCAGCTGTTCAATCGACATCATTGTGTTGGCAATTTTGATGGGAAAAAAGAACGTGGACAACCCAGTCGACCTTTCAGCCGGAGCATACGCATGCGATGACTTGTCTGATTAGCCACACACAATGTTTGTAAGCAAGGAATGGTCACACGGTCTGCACAGCGGTGGGACACACAATGAAGAGTGCCGCTCCATGGATCCCAACCTGTGCACTAGTACAAATGCGTCTTCCTTATGTGGCAGTTGTCATGTAGTTCAGCGTACACTCGCCTCATGCACTTTTTAGCTTGGAGGGGGGGGGGGGGGGGGGGGGGGGGGGGG
>SZWC01007817.1:0-23996 GCA_023375785.1 Penium margaritaceum | reverse complement strand
GGTAACAAAACATGATGAATCTATGAAAACGTACATGATAACTTTGAACAGAGAATTTCATACAATTGTGCTCAAAGCTTGTGTATGTACGTATGTAGTTCTCGTCCAATGGATTTGCATGGAACAATGATGGAGAGTTTACAAGTATTCCCAGTTCATATCATGAAAAAAGTTAAAAAAATGAAAGTTGAGAAAAGAAAGTCTTCAAGGACTCCCATATGAGGTGAAGTACAATATCTATGAATACATGAAGCTTCCAATAAATAATGATCAATAATGAGATGCCCTTCTTAAAGTTGTACGTGGAAATGTTGAATTCTCTATGTTACGAAAGGTTCTCACCACATTCCAGAGCTTAGAAACCACTTGGAGGAAATTTCTCGGAAGTCTCTCATGTATGTTTGGCAGTGGCGTACACTATTTGAGGAGTCTAAAAAAATGGGGTGGTTGGTTCTACATGGAGAAGACCCAATTGTGTGCGTGGAATTTGGCCAGAAAATGAGTATTGGAGCAAGATCTATGCAAATCTCATGCCGTAGATTGTAGCAAAGGGTATCCGGGCTATCACTTCTGGTTGGAGACAACCATGACTGCGTTAAGGCCAAGGGAGGCCCAGGAGTGCCCTCCTAGAGTGTGAACCACTCCATAAGCACAACTTCTTTTGCCTAAGGTTTGGAAGCAAGGGCCACACAAAGAATTCTGTAGCAGCGCATCTACACGAGGAAGCTACACAGCTTTGAGCCAACCTTGCAGCACCATGAGCAAGTGTAGGACCAGAGAGACCAGAAGCGGCACATGGGATAACAGGTGGTACCAGATGGAGGAGCAAGCAACGAGTGTGATAGAGCATCAACCGAAAACTGTGACCATGAAGAAGAAGACCCTGAAGGTGAGCGTAGGGTTTCTTCCACACATGAGGAGGTTGGCAAGGCAACTAAGGATGACTTCCACATCTATGTTTTGAATGGTTGCAGTGAGGACTCTCTCAAGTATGCAGTAGAGCCGAAGCACGGGTTGTTGACTCAAGAGGATTACAACACAGAAGGTGCATGGTTAACTGATGAGTACGGAGGAATGCAAGATGAAAAGAAAGACGAGACAGAGGTAGAGGATGAGGGAGAGATAGATGATGTCGCAGAGGGAAATAGAAAAATAGGAAAACCATGAATTGCGTGGCATGGATGCTCTTGGAATTCAAGATAACTGTATGATTTCTAGGTCTAGCATGCAGTTTCGCTTTCACAGATTTATTTTCAGTCATGGAGACCCTTCTAACCATTGCCAAAATGTCTATGTATAGGATTACGAGGTCCAAGCTCTTGGTCGCTGTAACGTTTTGACTTCATGGACGAAACATGCCGAAAAGTGCCTTTGGATATGGTGGCAATACTAAGTATAGGGGTTGATTCTGTGTACCACATGCAGAGGTTGTGCATTAGAACTCTGTCTCACAACATGTTGTCAATGTCCATGTGTATGGATTGACATTTTAAAACAGATATTCCCCAAAAAAATCATTCTCACATTAACCATTAAGTTTCCTCAATAACAGAGGCTAGCATTGAAATGATAGCAGTCATAACCAGGTGTTTCCTAAAATCAATCATAGGTAGATAGCTATGAAATTCTTCGTGGAACATCTTCCAGCACAATGAAGTGTGAAACCGTATTGAAGCCAATAACAATACCAGTTTTTTTTCTATGCTGGTGTATGAGAAGTCAATGGATTACTCTCAATCCTCATGAACGCTGTGAACAGTGACTTCATGCCTTTGTGGAGTTGAGACATGCTATGTGCTTTCAAGAGTGCGCAAGGAATGGAGACATTTGATGGTAAAGCTGTACTACACGACATGCCCAGAACCAGGGGACATGGTACCTTCATTGAAGTACCACCCTGATTTGTGAATTTGTATGTAGCATTTTGAAACCTAGTTGAAATCCGTTGAAACCTTGGCTTGATGGATTGAGGAAGCCACATAAATAGCTCAATTCAATACCCCTCGCACATTCTCTCATCAATCTACATAGCATTAGATCCTACATGTGTATTTTCGAATACATGGACAATACTGACATTAATCTACATAGCTTGGGAAACGNCAGTTATCATTAGTGTTAACTGTGGTGTGTCACCGTTTTGTGCAAGGCATATTGCTGATGTATGAATTCTTCATATTGCATGCGACACCTGTCATAATTCTATCAATTCTACACCATACATTCCCAGAAGGCGTTGTCTTTGGAGTATTTCTTGTTCGTCACTTACATCTCATGTATAAATGTGTGGCATCTGAAAGCAAGGGTGTACCCTTGCTTTCACATACCAGACTATTCAGATTCTGCCACACTATATGGGGTCCGGATGGATCCAGGGCTGCTAGCGAGGAGGGCACCATATGGGACGACAATAGGGTAGCCTAACACCCATGATGTGCCACATGTTGAATGGGTCGGTGGGAGATGGTCTTAACTTATTTTATTCCCACGTACGCTTGACCTTGTTCCTCTCGACCCATGCATAAAATTGGTCCATTCGAGGGTGAGTTGGAATAATGACCCCCCATGCATCCATTTGAGAAACACGTGGATCTCTTCCCCATAACTAGAGCGACGAAATGAGACGACCCGGGAGTGACAAGGGATCTGGGAAAGACATGTTTGCGCTTCAGATTAGGGACATTAAAAGAGAAGTGGAAAATGGAATAGATGACCCCGTTCTATTGTTGCGTATGGAATAACTCAATGTTAAAACTAGCCTTCTGGGTTGCTTGTTACATCATGTCTATTGGACAACAAAGAGTGGTAGTAATGGAAAGCAGATTTGAAACATTAATATACAAACCATAACACGTGCATTGTATGGATGGCATTATTTTCTAGTTTCATGACACATGATGTGTCATTAACCCACACCTCAAAAGGGATCGCTTTATGTGCTAAACGGTTCACAACCTAGCACACCACACCGGGTCCGGATGGACCCGTGGCTGCATATGATGAGCCAGAAAATATTGTATGGATCCGTAGGAGGTGGGTCCTGTCCCTTTGAGTCCCACACTTGCCTAAACTTTAACCATTCGACCCACGCATATAGGTTCATGGTATAAGAAGTGTCCACAGCACATGTCCATTTCTTGAGAGGCGACAATGGACGACCTTTGAGCAACCTATGCTGTGAGGAAGCCATGACTTGGGTTTGGATTGTGTCGATTGAAAGAGAAAATCAGCTTTTAGTATGCTTTGCTTTTCAACTGGTCTTCATACAATGGTTTGTGCTTCAATCGGGCTTTCCAACCTCTTTGACACTGTTACGTGAGGTCTTCCAACAATGCGAGTGAAGTATCATTTGGCATACAATGCGTAAACAACTTTTACGTTTATCTTCATTTATGTTCTCCTCGATTACCCACATAAATCCGTGCTTGACTTTTTTTACGACAAAGAACATTGTATTAGTTAGACCTACATTAAGCTTTGGTTTCTGTCTAAAAATGTTTATGTAGTATGACGTAGACTTACAGTTATATAGCAAAACATTTCCGGATTATGAATAACGTACTACATAAGTTCGAGTCTAGAACATGGATTTGGAATAGTGACAAAATGAGAAAGGATTCTGTAGATATCGGGGCTACATAGCGGAAGTATGTGTTGTGCCGGAGTCATTTTTCTTAACAAGTTTCAAGTTTAATGGACTGAGAGAATTAAATTTCAATTTAGAGACTCACAAAGCAATTGATCCTAGTTTGAATAGCTGTGACGACCAGGCTGGGCTAGTCAGTCATTTGACTAGTTTCAAGGCGCGACACTATTACCGTGCCTGGAAAATTTCACCCTGTGTGTAGCGGAGGCCGGCCTCTCCTCATGGATTGAACGGGTCCCTGGTCTGTGGGTGGTTGGACGGGATGGATTGAGGGTCTCTGACCCTCAATCACCGCGGTTTTGGCCCAGTGGGCCAAGCTTCCCATACCAATTTGTTATACTGTGAGTGTGTATGGCTCAATGAAATGGCATAACAACCCTTCTACCCAATCCGCGAGGGGGTTGGTGACGCCCTACTTGGTGAACAAACTATGTTTTTGCCCTACCCAGTGACTAAAAAATTGAATAGCCCTGCCCTTTCACTTCACCATGCTTGATCAATGGCACGCATCGCCAATGGAGCAAAGTGAGGTGGGGTATGGCCACCCCTTTGCATCCAGTTTGATGTAGGGTTTAAAGTTTTGCGCGGGTCAGCGGAAAACATAAGACCCAAAATCAAACCAGAAGCTTGTGTGTCAAAAAAAGGAAAACAAACAGGTCACCGTTCGATCACGGTCGAGCGAAAATGCACATGTTTTAAGTCGAGCAGAGACACTCATTCCTTCTTTTCAAAACACGCAAACCCTTCTAGCTGTAACATGCAAACCCTAATCAGACCACACCTCGAACTACATTGGGGATTTTAGGGTTCTAGTTTTGCACGTGCTCCTAGGCCCCGAGGTAGGCCCTGAGGTAGCGGGGCTGAGCAGGTTCCCATTCAATGCATGGGGAGTTTTGGACCCCGCATGCAAACCAAACGCATCCCCCACCCTTGAACATTCACAAACCACNGTGGGTCAGCGGAAAAAACAAGACCCAAAATCAAACCAGAAGCTTGTGTGTCAAAAAAAGGAAAACAAACAGGTCACCGTTCGATCACGGTCGAGCGAAAATGCACATGTTTTAAGTCGAGCAGAGACACTCATTCCTTCTTTTCAAAACACGCAAACCCTTCTAGCTGTAACATGCAAACCCTAATCAGACCACACCTCGAACTACATTGGGGGTTTTAGGGTTCTAGTTTTGCACGTGCTCCTAGGCCCCGAGGTAGGCCCTGTGGTAGCGACGCTGAGCAGGTTCCCATTCAATGCATGGGGAGTTTTGGACCCCGCATGCAAGCCAAACGCATCCCCCCCCCCTTGAACATTCACAAACCACCTAAACGAGGGGTTTGTGAATGTTAAAAGAGATTGATGACATCAGCATGTCGACGTTGCATTGCATACAACATCGACATGTTGCATTTTCTTGCAGTTTGTGGGTAAAATAGTATTGTTATCAGGTCAGTGGGTAGAGGAGTTTCATTATTACGCACCCTGGGTAAAGTAGTTATATCCTTTTGAACACCAGGTAACGTAGTTATGTTCTTCCGAACATCAGGTAAAGTAGTTACATTCTTTTGAACGCCGGGCAGGGCATACACACAATTGAATTTTGTGGGTAATTCCTACATGTACCATCGGTGAAATCATCCGTTCCCTATGAAGGAAACAGACTGGACCTGCCACTCTTCCCTTACGCAGCTGTGTGGAGGTCAACTCTGTGGTTTCAACGAAACTGACGAGGGTCAAAACGGAGTTGTACAGCAAGTGTAAGAGTGAAAAGTAGGAGTGATGGAGATAAGGGGTGGAGCTCGCTATCCGAGCCCACCCGTTGGCCGGCAAGTTGGAGCTTGCCGGCACTCGCTCGAACTATATGGGCATAAGCCCTCTCACGTCTCACATGCCCACACACCGAGATTGGTTCTAAACTGTGCCTGACAAAACTACCACAAGTCCATGTTTGGCACCAAACTAGGTCACCAAACCAGAACAGTTCAAACACAAACAGGTATTGTAGTGGACTGTTTTTCAGACAATGTGCGAGCACTCTAGAAGGGAATTCAGCACGCGTGGTGAAGGTGGATGCATATCCACTGGCTGATTACTGCTACTCGGCAGCTGTCGAACTCACGTCTGCTCCCCTAGTCTTCAGTGTCCTCCGTCTCATCAGGGGTCTGCAAGGCAATGGACATGAGCCGAGAGGTCACAGTAAGCCATGTACACAACATCACTCCCCCATGACCAGACAGCGAACAAGTCCACGGAGGTAACAACACTGATGCAAACATTGGCACAAGCACAGCGATGGTGAATGACAACGGATACAGCACAAGGGCAGAGGTCAGTCCACAGCACAGGCAGGGTGCAATCCCACAGAACGTACAGCCGTAAGAAACTTCGTGTGGCTGATGGCCTTTGTGAGGAAATCATCCCGCTGCAATTCAGTGCCAACCCACATGACCTGAATCTCATCTTGATCCACCAGATCTCGAGTGTAATGGTACTCGATGTTTACGTGCTTTGTATGTGTATGGAACACACCGGAGTACTCTGTGATAACCTTTGCGCTCTCCTTGTCACACCGAAGCACAACATAAGGAATGGACTGATGCAGTTCACGCATCATCCACACTAACCACACACTCTTGGTCCACTCGCACTCAGAGCTACTTACTTTGCTGTAGTGGTGCTACGAGCGATGCAACCTTGCTTGCCGCTGCGCCACGAGACGGCATTTCCTCCAATAAGGAAGATGTAGCCAGTATGACTCTTGTCGTCTAGGCTCCATGCCTAGTCACTGTCTGTGTACCCGTCAAGGACCACGGAGGCCTGTCCATGATAGTGAAGTCTGATGCAAGCGGTGGACACAATGTACCGCACGCACCAGATTGTAGCCTCCAGAACCCGCCTGCGCTGTGCCTGTGAGAATTGCGCAAGCAGGTTGACAATGAAGGGTATGTCCGGCCGTGTCGTCATGGCCAAATACATGAGCGAGCCAATGACTCGCAAGTACGGGGTCACGTTGACTAGCTCCCCTAGCTCTGTTGGATCGGTGACCTTCAGAGTGTCCTGGCCGTCAGGGGTGATCGGAGTTAACGTCGTGCGCATGCCACTAAGTAGCTCGGCGAAACGCTCCCCTAGAGTGAGAGCGTACCACTCCTGATGGACCAGGAGGGTCCGCCGAGCGCGATCACGCACAATCTGCATGCCCAGAAACATGGCAACCTCTCCCAAGTCTTTCATTTTGAATGTTGACTGCAACACTCCCTTGGCTGCTTCGATAGATTTAGACCGGGCGAAGCAATCAAACGGTCTTCAACATAGATCAGAATGGCCGTGAGTGGCGCAAGAGTCTAGGAGAGACAGAGCAATGGGTCCGCCGCGCTCAGGACATAGCCGGCTCGTAGGAGCGTGCCAGTGATCTCTTTGTTCCAGCACCTAGGCGACTGTTTCAGGCTATACAATGCCTTCCGCAGCCGCCACACCCGGCCACTGTCATCCCCAAACCCTGGGGGTTAAGCCATGTACATCTCTTCATCCAGCTTCCCATGCAGAAATGTGTTGTTGACATCCATCTGGTGTAGTTCCCAGTCGTGCTAGGCTACCTGGGACAGCAAGCCCAAGGCCGTGGTTGTGCGTCCAAATGGTGCGAAGATTTCAATGAAGTCAATCCCTTCCACGTGCGAAAATCCTTTTGCAGTCAGTCGCAAAAGACCCATCGATGGCCGCCAGTTTCAAACACCGAGTTGTACTGCCTACGCTTCTTCCACAAGACCCACTTGGCCTGAAAATCCTTCCGTCCTTGCCTTAGGTCTTCAAGATCGTAAACGCCATGTTCATCGATGGCCGCCAGCTCAGCCTCGCACGCTGCGCGCCAGAGTTCTGCATCGGGACTGGGTAGGGCCAGGCGTAGTCTGCTGGGATCTGGCGTCACTCCCACGACACTCGCGTTTGGGACCATTGCAGCTCCTCGGCGTGTGGCCAACGCATGGGCCACGGACGGACAGCCAACTGTGACATTAGCCTCTACGGAGTCGGCTGCAAGTCGACACTCGTGAGGAATGAGTGTGAGGCATGTATCACATCTAGAATGGACTTCTGTGAGACCCTGCCCANGGTAGGGCCAGGCGTAGTCTGCTGGGATCTGGCGTCACTCCCACGACACTCGCGTTTGGGACCATTGCAGCTCCTCGGCGTGTGGCCAACGCATGGGCCACGGACGGACAGCCAACTGTGACATTAGCCTCTACGGAGTCGGCTGCAAGTCGACACTCGTGAGGAATGAGTGTGAGGCATGTATCACATCTAGAATGGACTTCTGTGAGACCCTGCCCACTGAGGCCAAGGACCCTCGTGCCGGGGTCCCCACTGCGCAGGCTACGAGTAGGGCATGGGTGAAGGCACCCGCCGTCACCTCGTTGGTATGGCTCTAGTGACGATGTAGCTGGGACAAGAGGTGGACGTGCATCAGGCACCGACGTGATTGGCAACGCGCCTGGTGGTGCCTGTGCGTCGATAGGCGACGACCCAGGTGACTCGTCTGGCGGCACAGGCAACGCAAGTGGTGACGACGCAGACGACATAGGGGCCTCTGTGAGTGATGCAGGTAGAGATGACGTGGGCTACACAAGGGACTCAACAGGTGATGCAGGTGATGTGGATGTCAAAGGAAAGTCAGCTGGCGCATGGGACAGTCCAGTAACGGCCCGGGTGACCGGGACAGCGTCATCGGTCAGCCCACCCCCGGGCAAGGGACCGCATCATACATAGGGGAGTGCGACTGCGGGCTTCCACCAACAGAGAGATCACGAAAGGAGAGGCACTCAAAGAATGATGCATCTCAGGGCTCGACAATGTGCCTCCGACTGGGGTCCCAGAAGCGCCAGGCCTTGGAGCGGGGAGCCTCGACCACAAACGCACAGATGCAACCGCAAAGGGAGAACTTGGACCCCTGCTGTCCCGGTGTGAACCAGACGCACGCAAGGGATCCCCAAATGCATGCGAGCCAGAGGTCGGCACGACGCCCGCACCACAGTTGGTACGAGATGTGTGTGTTTGGGAGGGGGCCGTGAGGGATCTAGTTCCAGACCCATGACATGCAGGCTATGCCCTCAAAGGCGAAAGCTTCTGGCATACCAAAGTCCATCCACATTGAGCGAACTGCACCCTCCATGATGCGGTTCCAGCAATCAGACATGCCATTCTGTTGGGGCGTGGCGGGGGCGGAGAGGTTGTGAAACACTCCCACTTCGGCAATATACCGGTCTAGGTCCCCCATGAATTCACCGCCCTGGTCAGAGCGGAAGATCTTGAGGGTATGGCCGGACTGACGTTCCGCCATGACAAGCCACGTGCGCACGGCGAGTGCACCATCGCTTTTCAGGTGCAGAGTGAAGATCCACCGCATGCGGGTGAAATCATATGTGATCGTCAGGACGTACCGCCCTCTATCATCCTGGAACTCCACGGGGAGAGGTCCCAGGTGATCAGAGTGAACCAACGCTAGGGGTTTCAAAGCCCGTGATTCAAACAGAGGGTACGTGGCACGGTGCATCTTACCTTGAGCGCACTGTAGGCAATCAGTCTTAGCCGGCGCCTCAAAGGACGGTGCGTCAGGATCAAGCGCGGGTTGTGTACGAACCAGACAATTGACAACATCTAGGTAGACATGACACAAGCGTTTATGCAGTGGACGCTGGTGCTCATGCGATATTGTGCCCGTTACAAACAGTTGTGTATCGGGGAAATGAGAGGTAGGGGTATTTGTCAGGCAGTCGGAGACATGGTTCAAGTCTCCAACTACCTTGCGACGGAGCACTACTTCAGCGGTAGCACAAACAGACACATTGGCATCCTCACCAGTGAATGCGACACTAAGACTCATTCGTGTACAGCCACGTCTAGACAACAGGCTGGGTTCTAGATCAGGCACATACAACACATTTGAGATGTACGACGACCCTCACGATCCATGGAATTGCACCATACCCTCATCCATGACAGGAACCTCATGCCCAGTAGCCGTCCGCACGGTCTACATAGCGCCAACAGGACCAAGCACAACAAAATCACAGAAGCAGCATGTTAAGTGATGGGTCGCACCTGAATCTAAGATCCAAGTGGTGTCCATCACACGCTCTGGCGAGGTGTCAGAATAGCTCCCTATATTGTAGACAGTGGACAGAGGTTACTTAGCACAGGGCTACTCAGCCACAAAGGCAACACGTGCTTGCGACTCATCAAGCCATGATAGGTCGTCGTGACCTATGCAGACAGCGACGAAGGCAGTGGACACGCCAGCATCAGCACATACGACGAACGACTCTACAAACTCAAAAACACACTGTGCCCACTGCCAACATCCCGACTGCACACCAGGGACTCAACGGACCTAACAGTGGGACCCCTTGGCTCAGTCCATGCCCTCGCACCTCCGTAAGTGGTGAGTCGGAGGAGCTCGCGAAGTTCAGCGATGTCGCGGGCTTGCGTCGCGAGCTGCTACTCCACAGGTGACAGGTCGCTGGCATCGCTTGCAGCTGCATCAGCTGCTGATGTGGGTAACAAGTCAGTTGCTGTCATGGAATGTGGGAAGGTTCACTCACGCGGATCGAACGCCTTTTGTAGGCCTTGCGCAATCTTTGTCCAGTTCTTGGGGAATTTGCACTCCTTGTAGTGGTGTGGTCCACCACAGTTGTAGCACTTCGACTATAGTCTTGGGGTCGGTTTTGATGTTTCTTGTCCCTTTGCATCCTTGCCACCCCGCCTATTTCTCTTTCCCCTCTTCCCCTCTATTCCTGCCGCTGTGCCAGATGCTGTTTTAGTTGTTGCTGATGGCTGCAACGACTGGTGGGAGGAAGGGGGCATGGTGCGTGCGGCCTGACTTGCAATGATGGCTACGGCTAATGCACCATGACGGGTGTCATTTGCTACTTGAACTCCCGCCACGTGTAGGAAATACTCTCTGGCCAATGAAAGAAGGAAGCCTCTATCGGTCATCTCTTGGAGATTCTTGAGGCTGAAGTTGTTGAAGGTTTTTGCGTACTCCTGCTCAACACCAATCTGGATGGTGTTGAACGCCATGAGTTGGCCCGGTCCATTCTTCCCAAGGGCCCCATACAGCCGCATCGCTCGTCGCTAGTAGTCGGTCGGGGTCTCATGTACACCCTGTCATAGTGAGTTGAATTCGGAGAGGCACTGTGACATTGTTGCCATGGTCGTGCCTTCGAAGAGGGTGGTTACCACCTTCAAGGCACCACGCGGGTCAGCCCCAATGCCAGTGTGGGGATCACCAAGGAGAGGTTCAAAGTCGAGGGTGTACTCCACTAGGACAACCTTGAGGAGGCCGTAGGCGGCGCGCACGGCAGACGTCGTCTGGTCGAGGTCTGTAGTCTGATACGGACTGGTGTAGTACGGGTAAACTCCCTCACTGACAGCCCACATGCAGAACCTCAGAACTGTAGCTATCCTCCTGCCGGTAGGCAGGAGGGTTGGTCTTGAACCACTTTGGGGGCTTTGCCGTCGGCAGAGGTGTCGTAGCTTGCCCACCAATGGTGACAGGGGATCTTCCCTCAGTCCTAGGCTCATGCGGAGCATCTGGTCCTCAAGGGAAGTTGGGTTTGTGATTTCCCTCAATGTGTCGCTTGTGCTTGCTTTGCCGTGCAGTTCTGCTTTCTGTGCTGAGCTAGTCCCACGCCGTTTTTCCAACTGTGTGAGGCGCAGGTGTAGAATGCCTTCCTCGTCATTGGTGTCTGAGTCCGACTCGGGAAGGTTGTCGAACAGCTCGGCATTGTACAATCCTAGAGCTGCATCGACATCGGCTGCGACTGGACTCTCCATTGTCATCTTGCCCTTCCGCATGTCATTCTGGAGTAGTTTCAACTGACGCTCCGGCTGCTACTGCTGCTGTTGTTGTGGTTGGACCGTGTCACAAAATAGTTTGAATAGATCGGCCATGTGCTTGGCCGTCTGTTCAACCTACTAAGCCTTCTGCTCACACAACTCGCGTAGGCCCCGTGCTAGTATGCCAGGGCTAGACGGAGATTCGTCTAGTGTCGTGCCTTGGGTGCCACCAACCACGCCAGAGGAGGCACCGCCAGCATCCATGGTGGAGCTGGTACTCCCGACTCCGGCGGGTGCGTGTTTTGGCGTAGGACTATGTGGGGTCTAGCAAGCGTGAGCTGCTGCCGATGACACTGACGGTGGTTGTGTGACGGTGTCAAAGTTTCTCGTAGTGTTTTCCCCGCCCCATTGGGCGTGGGATCTGTGTCGAGGCGTGTTTCAGCCTAGGAGTTGTTGACTAACCCCTGCACGCTACCGAAAACTTTTTGGCAGCGTTTCCCCCACCCCAGTGGATATGGGATATGCGTAGAGACCTGTTTCAGCATGGGAGTCATTGACTCTCCCCCCCACGATGCCCAAATTTTTTCGCTAGCGTTTCCCCCGCCCCGGTGGGCGTGGGAAATCCGGGGAGGCCGTGGGAACGCCTGTGGGTACCTGATCCAATCCCACCCAACCCAAGAACAGAGGGGAGCCCAGCCAGCAGGGGGCGGGGAATACCAAAAGGAGCCGCGATAGCAGAGTTCCATCACCCGCTGTTGCTGTTGCTCCTGCTGTTGCTGCCGCCGCCGTAGGTGATGGGTTTCGCTTTTGTGAATGGCTGTTGTTACAGCCTAGTCGAGCAATCCTAATGCAAACGTCACGTGCTACTATAGCATTTAGCGGCTGCTATGGCCCAGTGCTGCAATCACGCTGTAGCTGCTACCCGCTGTTGCAGCTGTTGGCGGCTATTGCTGTCCGCTGATGCACGCCGTCGCCGCAGTTGTCGATGCTCTCCGTGGCTAGCAATGCCACTGCCAATGCGGCCGCAACAGCGGACACCGAGGCTGCNGATGGGTTTCGCTTTTGTGAATGGCTGTTGTTACAGCCTAGTCGAGCAATCCTAATGCAAACGTCACGTGCTACTATAGCATTTAGCGGCTGCTATGGCCCAGTGCTGCAATCACGCTGTAGCTGCTACCCGCTGTTGCAGCTGTTGGCGGCTATTGCTGTCCGCTGATGCACGCCGTCGCCGCAGTTGTCGATGCTCTCCGTGGCTAGCAATGCCACTGCCAATGCGGCCGCAACAGCGGACACCGAGGCTGCTGCCCACTGCTACAGCAAGTGGTTGATACTGCCATTCATCGTTGCACCTCGCCATTGCTACAACTATCGTTCCGCGTTGCTACTGCTGTTGTAGCAGTTGCAGCGCCTGTCGTTGCGGCTACTGCCCGCTGCTGCAGCCGTCGGTAGCCGCCGCCGCACACTGTTGCGTCCTGCATCAGCTGCAACACCTAACCTGTGCGATTGCCGCTACGATTGATGCTTGAAACAGGAATGCCAGGTAGCAGGTTGGGGCAGTAGCATTGTTGATGCAGCATGTAGGATTCCACGCTAGTTGCTTAAGTCTGCTGCCCCCTCAGTCTGCTGCTCTAGAGACTAAGTCTGGAAGCTTTGGGTTTGTTACTCAAAAGTGCGGACGCCAGTGTTAGCGCCAGAAAGCAGCTGGAAACTGAAAGTAACTGATTAGCAATGAATAATGAGCAACAATGGGAGACCCCTCCAAGTTCTAGCTCCCCCCCACTAGTGTAGAACTTGTTGCTCAGCTAACCAGCCAATTAGATAATAGCCATAGACCTATTTTCTGGCAGGCAGGGTTTTCTTGGTGAGCTCTGCCAGACGCCTGATAGCCCAAAACCCGGTCGTCGTCCGTTTTGCCTAAAAACTGGACCATACCATGATACCGACGCTACGAACGCATTCGTGCGGTCAAAATCAGCTAGAAAAATAACAGCAAAGAGTTATGGCTGCCCGAACCCGGGCAGTGCGTATGACAGTCAGTGACGCCAAACAGGGCCACACGGCATGAGACATGGACCCTAGGCACAGCATGACGCTGCAGACGCAATGCCACTATCAAGCGTAACACTGGGTGCATACAGACAGCATGTGCAGTGGCAGTGACCGCCGGCGGCCCGACCGCCGAGGAGGCCTGCCGATGGAGCTGAGCGCATTGCCAGAGGGAGGAGGCTCCAGCGAGCGGTGAGTGGGCCTCAGCGCGTGTTGGCTCCACCGAGCAACCCTCCAGCAGCGTCGAGTCTCGCCATCAGTCATCTGCACGCCGATCTACACAAGCCGGGAGGACACAACAGAGTGCAATGAGAAATGCACAAAAACCAATACTCCCCCATGAATCACAGGCGTAGTGTACATGTGCGGACAGAGACACAGTCAATGACCAGACTCCCCCAGGCCACGCAGAACCGCAAGCAGGGATAGAGAGAGCCACTCACGGATTCAAGCCGACTGAACTCATTGCTTTCTTGAACGAGCCGCGCTTTAGTGCCTTGGTCAAGAAGTCAGACGTCTGCCGTGCTATCTCAACACACACAATGCTGACGCTGCCGTCATGCAACAACAAACGCACATAGTGATACTCAACGTTGATGTGCTTTTTGCGTGTGTGATGCATGCCGTCATTGTCGGCGATGGCCATGGCACTCTCATTGTCACAATGCAATCTGATGGATGCGACAAACGGACGCAACTCAGACAACCGACAACGCAACCACACACTCTCCTACTCGCTTGAGCCAAGGGCCACGTACTCAGTCTTAGTAGTGCTACGTGCAATTCACCCCTGCTTGCCACTGCGCCAAGACACAGCTGTGCCGCCGATCAGAAAAATCCAGCCCGTGCGACTCTTACCATTTGGGCTGCTGGCCCAGTCACTGTCGGTGTAGCCCATTGCGACAACGGACGGCTTGCGGCGGAAGATGAGACCTCGCCGAGGAGTCGAGACAACATAGCACAGTACTCGGATCGCGGCCTCAAAGTTGAGGTGACGCGGCTCCTGAGAGAATCGGGCCTGGAGGTTGACGACGAACGCAATGTCTGGGCGCGTCGTCATTGCCGGGAACATTCGTGACCCAATGACCCGCAGATATGTGGTCACGTCAACTGGCTCCTCCACAACAGCTGGGTCATGACTCTTCAGCTTTACCTGGCCATCAGGTGACATGAGCGAAGATGCGCTCGACACGAGGGACAGGTCCTCGGTCAAGCGAGTGGATAGGGTCTGCACATAAGTAGTCTGGTGGACGTGCAGGATGCCCTGGGAGCGATCATGCTCGAGCTCCATGCCCAGGAAGACTTGGGCAGACCCGCGATCCTTCATCTAGTAGGCGGCGTGCAGCAAGTCCTTGACACGCTGGATGGCAGCCGTGTCTGGCGATGCAATGAGGAGATCGGCGACGTAGACCAGAACTACAGTGAAGGTTAGACCTTGCGGACTGTGAAACAGTGCGGGGTCAGCGATGCTGCGTTGGAGGCCACCACGCAGGAGGGTGCTGCTCATCTCCTGGTTCTAGCACCAAGGCGACTGCTTCAGGCCATAGAGGGCCTTTTGCAGCTGCCAAAATCTCCTTGTGCCGTCGTCGAAGCCTGGAGGTTGCACCATGAGCTCCTCACCCTCCATTGAGCCATGGACGAATACGTTGCTCACGTCCATCTGATGCAGCTCTCACCCATGCTAGGCAACCAGGCTAAGAAGTGCCCGACTGGTGGAGAACCGGCCAACTGGGGCAAAGATCTGATCGTTATCAACCCTAGGGACCTGGGCAAACCCCTTGGCTGAGAGGCGGACCTTGTACTTGTCGAAGGACCCGTCAGGGTTCCACTTGCACCGAAAGACCCAATTGGTACCAATGGCCTTCCGACCCGGAGGGAGATCGACGAGGTCATGCACGTGGTGCTGCTGGATGGCAGCGAGCTCATCGGCGCAGGCAGCATCCCAATGTGTGACCTCAGGAGAGGCTCGAGCCTTGCAGAGGGTGGCTGGGTCCTCCGGGCGTGGTATGGAGTGGACTAAGAGAGCGTGTGCATCACGAGCTCCAAGTGGGATTCGTGCGAGTACAGCCACGACAGTGTGCTGACGCTCGTGGTGAAGCATGGCATAGCCCAGTGCGGGGCCTGGGTGAAGGTATGCAATGATGGCCGAAATGGCTAGGCCAAGAGCCTTGGTGCGAGGGTCCCCACTCACGACCGTCGGAGTGGAGGAGACACGTGGTGCCACAGGGGGTCGAGGCGCCGCGAGACGCGGTGCGACGGTCTGTGCGCTCATTGTCGGCCTAGGTCGGAGGTTGCCACCTGGGCCGCGTGTGTAGCGCAGTAGGGCAGGAGATGGCACTGAGTCCGACGGGCCGACGCAGGCAACCGGGGGTGTTGGTCCGGAGGGGCCAGCAGACACGACATGCGCTGCTGGCCCGGAGGGGCCAGCGGACGCGACTGGGACTACTAGCCCAAAGGGGCCAATGGACACGACTAGTGTTGCTGGTCCAGAGGGACAAGCGGACGCGACAGGCGCTACTGGCCTGTAGGGGCCAGCGGACGCAACCAAGACTGCTAGCCCGAAGGGTCCGGCGGACGCGACAGGCGTTGCTGGCCCGGAGGGGCCAGCGGATGCGACTGGGGCAGCTGACTCGGAGGGGTCAGCGGACGCGACTCGGACTACTGGCCGAAAGGGTCCGGCAGACGCGACAGGCGCTACTGGCCCGGAGGGGTCAGCGGACGCAACTAGGGCTATTGGCTCGAGGGGGCCAGAGGACGCGACAGGCGCTACCGGCTAAGAGGGGCTGAGTGATGTGCCACTTGGAAGCGACAAGACGGAGGACGGACTCACCACTCCCCCTCGCGATGGGAGGGACACGGACGAACCGGAGCGGATGCGGTCGCGAGGAAACATGTCCTTGAAGAAGAGAGCATTGCGGGACTCAACGATGCAGTGTTGGGATGGGTCCCAGAGTGCCAGGCCTTGGACTGAGGAGGTTCACCGAGGAAGGTGCAGGGACGCCTGTGGGGGGCGAGCTTGCCGCCCTGCTGCGGGGCGGGGAGCAAGACAATGGCCACGCAGCCCCAGACGCGAGCCGGGCGGAGGTCAGCGCGCCGACCGCACCAGTGCTCATACAGCGTAGACTGTCGGGGAAGGGGATCGTGGGGAACCCGGTTCCAAACCCATGTCATGTAGGCCATGGCTTCAAAGTAGAAGTTATCGAAGAGCCCACACTCAACCCGCATGGTACGGACTGCGTCTGCCATAGTACGGTTCCATCGCTCGGAGACACCGTTCTGGGTTGGCGTGTAAGGCGCGGACGTCTCGTGGTGGATACCGCGAGAGGCGAGAAAAGTGGTGGTCTCACCCATGTACTCACCACCACGATCGGATCAAAAGCGGCGAAGAACCCGACCACACTTGCGCTCCGCCAGAACAAGCCAGTCCTGAATATTACGGGCAACATCGCTTTTCTGCCGAAGGCAGAAGATCCAGTGGTAGCGAGAGTAGTCGTCCGTGAGGGTGAGGACATAGCAACCATGCTCGCCGACGGACTCGGTGGGGAGAGGGCCCATGACGTCGGAATGGACCAAGTCAAGAGGGGTGGACACACGGGAGGAGGACAGAGGATAGGTGGACCGGTGCATCTTGCCCTGAGCGCAATCAATGCACTCTATGGGGCATGGGAGAGGGAAAGTCTGCGGGTCAAGACCATTGGCGAGCTCAGTGTGGAGCATGTTATCTACAACAACAGAGTGGATGTGACAAAAGTGGCAGTGCAAGAGGCGGGTGTGCTGCAGAGAGAGCGTGCTAGTGACAAACACATGGCCTGTGGCGGTCGATGGGGAAGGGACGGAGGGGGAGGAGGACAGACGAGGAACATGCCACAGGTTGCCACGGGAGGTGGCATGCAGGATGACAAGACCGGACGGACGCAACGACACAGTGCCAACAGCACGCGAGTGCACAACGTCCATGCTCATGCGGTCAAGGGCAGTCACGGACAAGAGGTTGAACTCAAGACCGAGGACGAAGAGGACATCGTTGAGAAAAACATCACCGGCAGGACCACAGGAACAAACGACGCCGACGTCGCAGACAGTCAGCACTTGTCCGGAGCCCGTCCGGACACAGTAGACATCGCCAACAGGACTGAGCATACTGAAGGCCTCGCAAGAGGCCACCATGTGATGCGTGGCCCCGGAATTGATGATCCAGGTCTCGACAGGGTCTTGGACCGGAGTCGCGAGGTCGCTAACGGTCACATGGCAGCAAGCGAGAGACGCGGACGCAGTGGAAGGGGGTGTGAACCGAGACTGCCAATCATCTTGCCACGCGACGTCGTCAGAGAAGGGGGTAGAGGAGACTACAGAGGGCTTTGGGACAGACGAGGAAGTAGTGCACGACCGCAGCTCAGTCTTAGTCAGGCAAGGCAGGGCAGGGAAGCAGGAGGTGACGCAACTCGCACTTCCTTTGGGGGGAGGGCGAGGCAGGCCGAGCTTCAGCACGATGAACTGCTCCAGCTGACGCTCACGGGATGACAGTCCGGGTGTGTAGACCGAGTGCGGGGTGACGGCACCGGAGCCCGGGTAAAAGGAGGACTACGCTGGTGAGGGGAACGGAGACGCTGACGGTTGCGAATGGTGCTGCTGCGGAGCTGGCGTCTGCAGGACTGGTGAAGCCGCCGGAGTGGTCAAACTGCTGGACGGGGCCGAGGCATTAGGACCGGTGACAGCGGCGGCAGCAGAGGCAAGACGGCGCCTCCGCTGGCAACGCATGGTGGCGATGACGCACGCCTCTTCTGTAGGCAGAGGGCACGTGTACCATGCGTGCCCGGGCTGGCCACAGTTGTGGCAGACCGGGCCACCACTGCTAGACCCGGTCGACGGCTGCTGCTGCTACTGCTATTGCTGACCCTTGCCCTTCTTTCTCTGACGCTTCTTCTTCCCCGGCGATGAGGAGTTGGCAGAGGTGGCTGCGGCGGGGGAGGCGACGGCTATGGCGGCGACGGCAGGGGAGGCGAGGGCCTACGTGCACTGGAGATGGAGCCCTAGACAAGCTTCCTCGATTCAGAGGAAGAGCTCGTACGCACAAGGCATGAGGGTACCCTGGGCCTCCATGGTGGAGAGGACGTCCTGAGGGTAGTGAACGAAGATGTCTGCGTATGTAGCCGTGGCACCGCGCTTGATGGTGGGGAGCGCGGCCAGCGGGGGTGGGGCAGAGGTACCGAGGCGACGAAGGATGTTCTCCGCCCGCTCCTGGTAGGTGGTGACCGTCTCGATCTCCCCCATGTGCAGTGAGTTGAACTCCCGCAGTAGACGGCTGGTCTCAGCGTCGCTGAACAGGCGATGCGGTCAAGTGAGGATGTGCCACGCGATTGCAAGGTTCGGGGTGGCGCCAGTGGTGAAGTCACCGTGGAAAGGTTCCCGAGCCAGGCAGGAAGACGGAGGGGCGACTGGCACTAGGGCACGTACGGCAACTGGTCGACATGGGTGGGGTCATACGGAAGGGTGTATTACGCCCACAGGCCCTCACCCTGTGCCCAGATCCGGAAGCTGAGCTCCCAGCTGCGGAACTGCTCGCCGGCCTGAAGTGGCGGGGGCGGCGTCTCAAAGTCCTTCTGCCTGCGGCCGGCACACAGAGTGGGGCCAAGGACGAAGGTCACCGTCTACCGCTGGTGCTGAGTCTGCTACTATGCCAGGTAATGCGTAGCAGCGAACACAGTAGGGTTGGCATGTCCGGGAGGGACGAATGGTGGCAGTAGGCTGGTGGCAGACTAGGAGGCTAACGGCTGCAACGCTGCAAGCTGTTGCGTCAAGGCGACAAGCTGAAGAGCAGCCAAGGGGTCAGAGTTGCCGCCAACAATGCCAGAGGGCTGCTACTACTGTTGCTATTGGTGTAGCTGCTACAGCTGCTAGAGAAAAGGGGGGCTAGGGGTCCCCCTCCCAACAGAGGAGGACCCCTCTTCAGAATGACTGTTAGTCATGGTGGTTAAAGGTGCCTCTCTTCCCCTTTGTTTTTTGTTTTTTTTGTGTTGCTGATGTCAGTAGTGATGTCAGCCGAGGATGGTTGACATCAGCAGAGGCTACTGCGATGTGTGTGGTGCTACTATTTTCTCCCCTGTTTGTTTCCCTTTCTTTTTCATTGATGATGTCAGTAGTGACGTCAGTAGTGACATCAGCAGACGGCCGCTGACGTCAACAGCGGTACATGTAGCCGCTGTTGTGGGGTTGCAGCTGCTGTTGCTACTACTGTTGTTGCCGCTGCTACCACTGTTGTTGCTATTGCTGTTGTTACTGTTGTTGCTGCTACTGCCGCTACTACTGTTACTGCCCCTGTTGTTGCTGTTGTGGCTGCGGCTGTTGTTGCAGCTGCTACTATGGCTGCTGCTACTACTGTTGCTACTGCTGCGACTGCGGCTATGGCTGCTGCTGCTGCCTCGGCTCCTGCTACAGCTATTGCTACTGCTACTACAGCTGCAGGGAGTCCCTTTGTGTTTTTTTTTCTTTTTTTTTCTCTTGCTCGTCGTTACGAGCTCGCTGCTCGTTGCGAGCGACAAGCTGCGAGCAGCAAGCTCGCTGCTCGCTACTCGCAACTAGGTGCTCGCTGTGAGCAGCGAGCTCGTTGCTAGCAGCTCGTTGCTCACAGTGAGCAACGGGCTGCGGACTGTTGCGGCTGCTGCTGCTACGGTTGTCACTACAGTCGCTGCTCTTGCTACTGCTACCGCAGGCTGCTGCTGCTGCGAGCTACAACTGCTACCGACTGCTGCTCGCAGCCGCTGCTGCTGTTGCCGGCTGCTGCTGCTACTGCTGAGGGCTGCTGCTATTGCGAGCTGTTGCGAGCTGCTGCTGTTGCCCGTTGCTGCTGTGTGCTGCTGTTGCTGGCCGTTGCTGCCACTGCTCGCCGCCGCGACAAGCTGTAGCTGCTCTTGCTGGCTGCTGCTGTCAGTCACACCTGGAGGACCACGCCGCGTACATGGTCGCCAGCAAGCGCCTGACGTGGCCGGCTTCTCACCTCCTCGCGTCAAGCGTGGGGGTCAGTGCTGTCGAAAAAAAATCCGGCAGTATTTCCCTTGGTCCAGAGGCCGTGGGCAAGATTTTGATGCCGCCACCAGGCGGGTCAATGCTGCCGAAAAAAATCTGGCAGCATTTCCCCTGCACTGGCACGTATGGGGGTTCGCCGACATTGTTTGGCACTTGTATGACAGTCTTCTGTTGCTGCTGCTACGCTCTGGCTCAGATACCAAAACAAGAATGCTAGGCAGCACGTTGGGGCAGTAGCGTATTTGATGCAGCGTGCGGGCTTCCACGCTAGTTGCTTAAGTCTGCTGCCCCCTCAGTCTGCTGCTTTAGAGACTAAGTCTAGAAGCTCTGGGTTTGTTACTCGGAAGTGCGCGCACCAGTGTTAGCGCCAGAAAGCAGCTGGAAACTGAAAGTAACTGATTAGCAATGAAGAATGAGCAACAATGAGACACCCCTCCAAGTTCTAGCTCCCCCCCACTAGTGTAGAACTTGTTACTCAGCTAACCAGCCAATCAGAAAACAGTCCTAGACCTATTTTCTGGTAGGCAGGGTTTTCTCGGTGAGCCCTGCCAGACGCCCGACAGCCCAAAACCCGAATGTCGTCCGTTTTGCTTGAAAACTGAACCATACCATAATACCAACGTTGCAAACGCAGTCGTGTAGTCAGAATCAGCTAGAAAAATAGTAGCAAAGATTTATGGCTGCCCGAACCCAGGCAGTGCCTACGACAGTCAGTGATGCCAAACAGGGCCACACAGTGGGAGACATGGACCCTAAGCACAGCATGACGCTGCAGACGCAATGCCACTATCAAGCACATCACTGGGTGCATGCAGACAGCATCTGTAATGGCAGTGACCGCCGGCGGCCCGACCGCCGAGGAGGCCTGCCGATGGAGCTGAGCGCATCGCCAGAGGAAGGAGGCTCCAACGAACGGTGAGTGGGCCTCAGCGCGCGTCGGCTCCACCGAGCGACCCTCCAACAGCGTCGAGTCTCGCCGTCAGTCATCTGCACGCTGATGTACACTAGCCGGGAGGACACAACATAGTACAATGAGAGATGCATGAAAACCAACAACTTGCGCATATGCAAGCGCACCTGATGCTTCGCGCCGCTACTGCTCTGCGCATCCGTTGCTGCGGCAGCTTCACGGCGGGCCCTCCCAGGACCAAACTACACGTCTCACGCATAGTGCGATGAGCAATGGCTCATCTGCCCTGATACCTAAACAGACTGGACCTGCCACTCTTCCCTTACGGAGCTATGTGGAGGTCAACTCTGTGGTTTCAACGAAACTTATGAGGGTCGAAACGGAGTTGTACAGCAAGTGTAATAGTGAAAAGTGCGAGTGATGGAGGTAAGGGGTGGAGCTCGCTATCCGAGCACACCCGTTGGCCGGCAAGTTGGAGCTTGCCGGCACTCGCTCAAACTATATGGGCATAATCCCTCTCACGTCTCACATGCCCACACACCGAGATTGGTCCTAAACTATCCCCGATGAAACTACCACAAGTCCATGTTTCGCACCAAACTAGGTCACCAAACCAGAACAATTCAAACACGAACAGGTATTGTAGTGGATTGCTTTTCAGACAATGTGCGAGCTCTTTAGAAAGGAGGTTAGCACACGTGGTGAAGGTGGATGCGTATCCACTGGCTGGTTACTACTGTTCGGCAGCTGTCGGACTTGCGTTTGCTCCCCCAGTCTTCAATGTCCCCAGTCTCATCAGGGGTCTGTAAGGGAATGGACGTGAGCCAAGAGGTCACAGTAAGCTATGTACACAAAATCAGAAGGGACACTTAGGATAAAAGTTATGGGCATAACAACCCTTATGCCGTATCTGCGAGGGGTTGGTGACGCCCTACCCAGCGTAAAATTACATTGACGCCGTGCCCAGTGACTTAAAAACCAGGGCTTCCCTTCCCACTTGCTTCACCATGTTCGATCAGCGGCATGCGGCGCTGATTGAGCAAAGCGAGGTGGGGCATGTCCATTCCCTCGCGATTCTCGCTCCCATGTGAGAATCACGATTGAGTGAAAATGCTCATTTTCGAGATCAAGCGAGAATGCTTTTTTTTTGGTTTTTTTTTCCTATCACGCAAAGCCCCACTTTGTACATGCAAAATTTAGTCAAACCTTACCCCGAATTACATCGGGGATGTAAGGTTTCAGCTTTGTTCGGGGCTCCTACTAGGCTTCGCGGTAGCGGGGCCCAACAGGTACCCTTTCAACACATGGGGAGTCTCGGACCCCCCATGCAAACCATGAGAAACCACCCCCCCCCCCCCCCCCCCCCCCCCCCCCGAACATTCACAAATCCCTCAAAAGTGGGATTTGTGAATATTAAGAAAAATTTGACTTCAACATGTCCACGCTGCATTGCCTGCAGGCTGGAAATGCCTTTTTCTCGCTATGTGGGGTAGGGAAGTCTCATTCCTAAAGTGGGGGAAGGTAGTTTTACTCTTCCAAACGCTGGGTAGAGCATATAGAGAATCTAATTTTGCAGGTAATCCCTACAGGTACCCAAAAATGATTTCTCCTCTGCTTTGCGTTTCAATGAAACCTAATTTCCACTGCGGTGCGATGCTGGTCGTCCGATGGAATCGTCGATCGCGACAGTTCAGACGGGTATCTCATTGACCGTCAGGGGGGAGGCTCCAGACTCCTCGCGAGAGAAGTGTGACTCCGTCCACCGTCACATTCACGCGCATCCAGTCCGCACCCGTGGCGGATGTGTCCGGTTTTACGTGACTTGCCATGCAGCACCGACATTCCACCGCATCCATTGGCATGGTTCAGTTGCCGATGGCTCGTCTCACCATCATCAACATAGCCATTACGACCACCACCTCCATCACCATTACCATTCACCCTCAGTATCATGCTCGCGCATTTTTGCAGCAAAGCATTTCCTAGCCGTGACCGAAACCAGCTACCGAGTGCAATCATTTCCACCACCATGTCGTCATACAGCATGCGCAATCGAACCGGACCCGCGGAACCGACACTCTGGGTGTCATGTCTATGCCATGGTCGCCATGGCTGCCACAGCTACAGACGACTGCCATATCTGCCATGACCACAAGGACTGCCATGGCCACAATGGTCAAGAGGACTACCATGTCTACCATGGTCAAGATGACTGCGATGGCTACCACGGCCACAAGGACCGCCATGGTCGCCATGCCTGCCATGGTCGCCATGCCTGCCGTGGTCGCCATGCCTGCCGTGGTCGCCACGGCTGCGGAGTGCACCTGCATCACGTTA
Organism: Penium margaritaceum; assembly: GCA_023375785.1. Classification (NCBI taxonomy): domain Eukaryota; kingdom Viridiplantae; phylum Streptophyta; class Zygnematophyceae; order Desmidiales; family Peniaceae; genus Penium; species Penium margaritaceum. The sequence goes on along the minus strand of SZWC01007817.1, from coordinate 215 downwards.
TCGCTGCCACGGCGCGTTGCCTTCTCAGCACGCGACGGAGGAAAAGGGATGGTGGCACCCGATGTCTTCGTCACCGCTACCGCCGGCAACGACGGCGGTCATGTCTGTGCCATCGAGCTTCAACGATCAGTCGGACTGTTTGTTCCCTCCCTCAGCTTCTCGAGCTCCATGACGGCCCCTGCCTTCGCAGCTCAGTTCATTTCTTCCTAGTTGAA
>SZWC01007816.1:111994-123596 GCA_023375785.1 Penium margaritaceum | reverse complement strand
TCTATATCTATATCTATATCTATATCTATATCTATATCTATATCTATATCTATATCTATATCTATATCTATATCTATATCTATATCTATATCTATATCTATATCTATATCTATATCTATATCAATGGTGGAACGAGGCGTGACCTTAAATCCAAAAAATGCTCAATACCTATGGTCGTATCTACATTCTCCACATTAACCATGCAATGTCCTTTTTTAGAAATTTTTGCTTTCAGAAGTAATGCAAAGAAAACAATGCTACATCCAAATGTACATGTTATGTCCGCCCAGTATGCCATTGAGCGACAATATGCAGACATCGTCATACATGAGAGAAAAATCAAAAACCCCTCAATCGAGGGGTTTGTTGCTTACTCTACAAAGACTTTTGAGGGTTATGATTTGGGGGTCCAAAAAACCTCATGTATTGAAACGTAACCTTCAGGGCCTCCTGACTGCTTGGCCCAACAGGAGATCATGCAAAAATAAGATCGCAAAACCCCAAGTGTAATTTTGCGTATGGTTTGGAAGTCGTTTGCTTGGAATAAAGTGGTTTTTGTTTCTAAATAAATTTAAGAAGGCTATTTTTTTCATGATGATCAAGCAAAGAGCCTTTTGTGATTTTTTGGACACATAAACTCTTATTTGCGGATGTAGGGTTTCATGTTTACACGGGGCCACCTACACAAACATAGAAAACAATAAATCCATGCAAGAGGGCTTACAATTAAAATGAAGAAAACAAAAGGCTTATTGCTCAACCACAATTCTTGCAACAAGGGGGATGACACATCACCCCCCTTGCTTCATTCAAAAAGCAACTTGCATCCATGATTTTTTATGGCCATGCACGGGGTATAGTGTAGTTTTTTTCAACTTTTTTTATATGCAAATGATATTGAAGTCACGGATATCTCATGCTTTTGTAGAAGCTTGCGCGGATATGTGAGCCATATCTCCCTAAATGGATATATATCAATGTTTTTGGGGCCTCGAGTCACATTATGGACCTTAGGCCTTCTACCTCGAACATAAATAAATCTGAAAATAAAACATAAAAAGTGTTAAAGCTAAGATTAATTATAGTTGGGAGAAAGAGCTCATATATCCAAGCAAGTGACAACAAAAGGCTGAGATATCTTTGAGTTGAAAATTAATCAAGCCACATCCAAAAATATAAAAATGGTAGGTAAAAGCCATTGCATTGCCATGTTCGATCGGTGATGTAAGTCGTTGATCGAGCAAAGCGAGGGGTGTGATGTGCTAGCCACCTTGTCGCAAGGATCGCGGTTGAGCGAAGAGCCTTATATTTAGGACTACCAAACCCCCACTCGTAGATTTAGGGTTTTATAGGTTCGCGCAATCGAAACTTACCCAAAAATAAAATCCTACATTTGTGAATGGGGGTTTGTGAGTCTCAAGAAAACAAAAGGCTCATTGCTCTCTCGTGATTGAGCAAAAATGCCCTTTTAAGACAATTGGAATCAAAACCCAATCTATTACATGTTATACGCTTTCAAACCTCACTCCAAATTACACTTAGGGTTTTAGGGTTTTTTGTGTACATGGGTTCCGTCTAGGCCTTGCGCTAGCGGGGCTAAGAAAATTCCCTTTCAACGCATGGGGTCTTTTGGACAACCTACTCAAAATCATTGTAAACCATTGTAAGAAGTTTTTTATTATTATTTCATGTCTGAGGATGTCACCATGATGTTCGTGGCTAACATGTGATGTCAAAATAGCATATACATTTGGATATGGCTATTTGTTTTGCATGCTCGCTAGGGATAGCATTAATAAAGAAGCAAGAAAATCTAGAATTAGATATTGTGTGGTTAATGTGCAAAACGGGGATAGGGCGATAGATATCAAGAATTATATGGATACATGGTCCATTTACCGAATCGATTTCCACATTCATTCTATTTTTGACATATGAGGAGAAGATAAAGATGAGATTTAATCAATAATGGCATAACCATCACATCACAGTGAAGATACAGAAATTTGTCGTTCTTATATCAATAACACCAATACACCTCCATATGTATATGATGGAAGACAACATTACACGTTAAGATGATAATAAGCATTGAAAGTAACATCAAGTAAAACGTGTTTCAACGAATCATGGTGAATTTAAGAATCTACTTCTCACAATGAATTACACATTAAGTATTATTGATTTTGGAAAAATTTAAGGATAACACAAATCCTTTGTTATTTATTACACTATACCAAGAAATATGCAAAGAGATCTTGTTAATAAGGGCATGTAAAATGAAGAACAAAATACGGTTTAGTCCATGTGTATTACACCATGAGTCAACATACCCTTTGTTAATAACAGTTGCATCAATCATTTATATGCGAGAACAACTTAGATTCTTGAGCTCAAAGTAGGCTATAATACGCCAAAAAATAAAGGTGTTGAGGGTTCAAGCAAAGAGTTACATTAGTCATTGTATGGTTTTGAAGTTTCTTGTAAGAGAAACATCCTATTGTTTCCACACATGAAAAGGTTTTAGACAAGAAGCTTTATGTTGGTCATTATTGTGAGTCGATGGAGTCCACATAGTGAAGAGTGTGGTCATCTGGCTTGCTTGAAAAAAGAGTGGTTAAAGAATTCATCTATATTATAATAACTCATGTTTTTAAAACGAAGGGTTGAGATTTTCCATAGATTATAATTTTAAATGGAACAATACACTAGGGACAATGGAGTTAAATATTATTTTGAAAAGTAAATTTGTAATATCATTACTGCTCAAATGACCTAAAATATCAATATCCCTCAAAAAATCAATGTTATGAAAGCCAATTGAGCTAAAGCATGCCCATTACATGCAAAGATCGATAAGGAGACACATGGATGTATAGGACACTCATGAAGGCCATTAATAGAATCCTCGATAAAGATGTTACGGTGTTGATGGAGTATGCATCACTTGTTGAGAAGATCGTAAGTGGTTTTAAAATAACCTTTAGAGTTTTTTATTTTGTATATTCTAGCTGAATATATTTGAATGACACCAAGTAGCCAAGTCCAAGTTAGGTCCATTTTTGCATGAGGTACCATGATAAAGAGATGGAGCGGTGAGAATGGTTGTTTTTCACTTGTGCACGGCACCATTAAGTATAATAATAACCTAAAAATGGAGATCTTATATGATGGAATAGTACATTCAAGTAATAAAGAAACAAAGAAACTTTTAACAAAGAAACTTTACAATTAACATATAATTCCTTGTACAAAAATTGAAAGAACCATGATCTATTTGTCGCCTATAGTCATGAACACCTACTAAACGACAAAATAGATATTACAATAAATTTCTTTAGAATTTAAGGTTTCGTAAAACTATTTTTAATGTGTAAAAAACTTTTAATCTGAATTCTTGTGAAAAATATAATCCGTTAATGTTCTTGCACTATCAATGGTAGAATTATGTTAGATGATATTGTCTTTAGAATTATGGATGTGATATGTTTTTTGGTTAGAATCCTTGAATGAATTGAATGTAACATGAATTATTATTCAAAAGAAGAAAGAAACAAAGAAAAGACTGAACATTGGCACTTGTTCCACATCCAATTTTTGTGTGGGGATTTTACCTTTCTTACTATTGGACCTTAAACGTGAAACAAAGTTGGTAGAGCGACTAAGGTTGAAGCCTTGGTGGTATATGCTAATTTCTTGAATTGTATTCATGATATTCTATATGGGAATGATCTTTGAATTTACATTATTTTCCATTTCATGTTCCATTCTCCATTTTAAAGCCTCGTGGAGATGTTTGAATCAATGTTGGAAATCAAAGGTAAACTTTTGTCCACATATAAGAGTTCATTGACATACAAAGTACGTGATTGAATAGATCTAATAGATCTTGCAACATGAAATTGTATACATTTACTTCTATTGGACATGCTACAACATTGTGATCGATGGTTAAGAACCCTTCAATGAGAAAAAGAGTGTTTACCATCTTAATGATGGCTAAAATAATGTCTTCTATATTTACGTTGTGCATGAGGATTTTGCAACCAAAATTAGGGAAATGCTTTGTCACCAATGTAAGTTAGCTGGAAATGTTTAATACGGTTAACTTTTTCCTTGGGTTAGATTTCAACCACGTTGTGAGTTTTGGAATTTTGTGGGAATAGTTTGCTGGAATTTTCACTAACGTCTCCAAATTGTGGTGTTTTATATGATTATAGATACTCCTTGCATATTTTTAACCCTATTCATTTCTATTGGTTTTTGGAATCATCTTATGACATTCCATAATCAATGTGAATTTAGAAGATAAGACCATGACTATGTCTGATTTGTTGTTTGGTTTGAAACATGGGCATGAATATTTCCAGATTATTTAAACAATTATAGTGCTTTAAATAACTTTCAAACCATCTAAAGTACGTTTTGTTCATAGTGCCCATCAAAATAGTTTTATCATAAGATAATGATTATAACCATTTAGATAATTTGTTATTTTTCTTCTTTCTCATCGTTTGATTTTTAACCTTAATGAAAAGAATGGCATATGTTGAAAACAAATTCATCTTTTTCCAAATATGGGAAATGTTTCTTTTCATTTTGATATTGTATTAATATTCCTTGGTTTGTGAAATTGGGGGGTTCCCATATATCCATAGAATTGTCAGCTTTCATAGTTATTTTTGTTTCCCAAATGTATCATGGCATATCCAAACTTGAAGCTTTTTGCAATTTTTGAACGTTATCTTCAATTATCATGCAAAATAGCATGATGTATCCACATCAACACACTATTTTGATTTTGCATGCCACTAGGCAACAACATGCTGACACCATGAGACATAAAGCTAAAAGAACAAACTCTTTTAGAGAAGGGATTTTCTCTACAAGGTACGTGAAGGGTTTGAGTTTGAGGTGTGAAACATTACATTCGTTGAAAGGGGACGTGCTGGGCCCAGTATTATGGGCTTAAGACGGAGCTGATGCTAAAATTAAACTGGAAAACCGTGAGTGTAATTTGGGGTAGGGTTTGATAGTGGTTTGCTTGGATGGATTTGTGCTGAATGATTTAAGAATAAGGTTTAGGATAAGCTGACCACTCGATTGCGATTGAGCGTTTAGTTGCAAACTCCCATTTATGGACGTGGGGTTTTATGTTTGTGGGGGCTTCTTCTACAGATTCACAAAAAAACCCTCAATTCACGAAGCGGGCCTGCAAGTTGAAAAAAGAAAAGATAAAGGATTATTGCTCAATTTTAATTTCTTCAATGGGTTGACACATCCCCCCCCCCCCCCGCTTCGCTTCATCGGCAACTTGCGTCGCCAATTGGGCATGGCCAGCAAAATGTATTTGGTTGTTTGTTTCTGAAACTCGCTGGATAAGTCTATTTGGAAATGTTTGCTCTCTGGATAGAACAGGCTTATGTTCATTCTTGCTCCTTTATATCGGGTATTACGCCCTTGATGAACCCAGTTGTCTTCATTTGTCCGTTTCGAAAGGTTTCCTCAGTTTTGGCGCTTGTGCAAGTTGCATTGTCTCCCTGCAAGACCTCTACCTCCTGCAGTTATATCGCAAGGGATTGCGCTGGCGTTTTCTTTCTGACGAAAGGGAGTACGTTTTTCGATCTATGGGCGACACCGGGGGCCAGGGTGTGTAGCCGCATCATCCATCTTTCCTCTCTGTGCGGTTTTGCTGATTATCAGACTTGCGGGATGATCTTTCATGAAATGCGAATATTGCCGTTACTTTGAGGGTGTCGAACTACTTTGGGTCAATTGCTTCAGCTCGCACGACTTCGCCAACTAATGCCTCTAACTAGAATGCCTCGAAAACTATTTCCGTCGCGTAGAGACAGCGCAACTTTTTTGCGATGTCTAGAATCACTTTTTGCGCCTCGACTTCCGGCAGCGTACATCAGATGCAACGGAAAGTACTTTCGAAGGTGAGAACATGATTCAGGTCCAAAAGGGGCATTTGGAAACAAAGCAGTAAAGTACAACATCCGAAAAACATCATGGAAATTGAAAGCAAGACGAAGTGAGAGAGAAATTTTTTCGTGGTATACTATAAAAAAAGCGATATTTTATTTTTCATACCATGAAATAATTTTGTAAAGTGAGACCATTGCATTAAATTTCGATTTAAAATGATTTTTTTCTTCTTAGAAGCAAACTTCATGATGATTTCATGATGAAATCATTACGGTAAAATTTCCTTATTCATTTAATAGGTCACATCAAATCCATTAAATGTGAGTTTTGCATGAAAAATAAATACGTAATTATAAGACCAAACTATGGAAAAACTTCAAACAATTATATTCTATGAACCCATTAAAAGTACCTTACATTCAAAATAAGTCAATATATCAAATTGGAATGTTATTTAAACTCCTTTGGGCTTCTTAAGTTGGAAAAATGTACGGTCCTTCAAATACAGTGCTAAAATTTCTATGGAATGTGTTCCTTCATAAGAGTGTTCTTAATAACTTTATAAAAACATTATGTATTGTGGTTTTTTATTAATTATCAATAATTTAACATTCATTATTTAAGAGGAATTAAACAGAACAAAAACTTAATGAAAGTAAATCCATGTTTGGATAACTGTGATAACATTATATTAAATACAAAAATGTTCATTGAATAAATATAAATAAACAAAAAATATAAAATGAATGAAAGGATCATATCATTGACATTTAAATCTAAGGATTATCATCCATAATAATTGGATTAAAAAATAATACTTAAAAAAGGTTTTCATATCACTTTCATGAAATATTTTATCATGATAAAAAATACGCCAATTTTTATATTTTTTTATGCAATATTTATACGTTTTGCGATATAATTTTCACATTTATTTTGATTTCCATCACTTTTACCTAAATTTAAAAGGCCTTACTAGCCTTTTGCTAAACAAGAAGGAGGTAACTGATTGTTGGAAACATAGGTGGTGTCAAATGTGTTGAAACATGCATTACTTTGTTATTGTTTTTTATTTTTTATCTATGTTTATAGTTTATCCGTACAAACCAATGTATTTATCTATTCATATGTAGAAGAAGAACTCATTAAAACTTAAATTAGAAAATTTCCCCCATTGAAGTTTGTAAGTGTTATTATATGTTCATTTTTCTTATTAAAATCGAATGTGAAATATTTTTTTTCATATACATGTTTACGAGTTTTTACTAGTAAAACATAAAGTTTTTTAAATGACAAATTAAATTTTTTTATGAATTATTATGCAAATTTTATGATTCTAAATATAATGAAAACACTATAATTTAGTATTTCACTTCTAGAAATGTTTTATTTTACTAATGAAATAGTTTAAAATAGGGTGTATATCACTTTTATAAAAGTGATGATGAATTATGGTATTTTCCTTTACAAATACATACATATTCTTGTTAAATGAATATAATTTTTTTCATTAATTCATGAGAAATTTTATGGATTAAATGATACAGATCATTAGAAAATCTATATTTTGTTAAAAACGTAAGTGATCAGACTTGTACAACATTTAAACTTTATTGATGAGTATCATAAACTTTTTGTTTTTTATTATAAAATAAGAAATAAGGATTATAAATAATAATATTACCTATAAATGAAAATAATAGGAATTGATACATTTTTTAATGCCTCTCTCATGATTTTAAGATCTTATCCTTTTTCCTCTAGTCGAGTTTTGCATTATTCTCATGTTATCTCAATTTCCATAAAGAAAATTTAATTCAAAACATTTTTAAAAAGAGTAACCGATTTATTGTGGAACTAAACATTATTTTTTATTTTAATTTAATGATTTTTTTTAATAACCTCTTCACCATTCTCTATCTAACGAGAGTTGACAGGTCTCCTTTATATGATAGAAAAACGTTTCAGCATCATGAATTTACTACCTTATCTTCACTCAAATTCTATCATGTTCGTCGTTGTCTTCCCTGACGTCCACGCAGTTGCATGGTTCGTATATACCCTTCTCTATCTTCTTGCGTCGAGAAGCCCTCATGTGACCTGAAAGATATCTTAACGCTTTGAATGTCTGCTTGGTTTCATCTGACGCACTTTGTCGGCTTTCGAAGCGCCGAAACTAGTTCTAGGCAGCGCAAAATAGTTGAGCAGGCTCTAGGCGACGGAAATAGTTTTCAAGGCATTCTAGTTAGAGGCCATAGTTGACGAAGTCGTGCGAGCTGAAGCAATTGACCCAACTACTTTTAGCTAGTTTACAGGACCCACTTAGGAGAAAAAGATTTTATAAAAAGTTTTCCTGTGACGTCATGTTGAGGAGCTGGTTAGGCATGCAGTCCACGCCCATCCAAGCCGCTTCTATTACCGCGCGAAAGGTGAAGCCGCCTGTTCGGCAGATCCCGCCAACGGTTCTCCACGTCCCGGCCAAGCCGCCCAAATGCCAAGTCGCGCCTAGCGCATCGAGCCTGCTCTGCGGCTACAGCCGCAACCAGCCTCCCCCACCCCCGCCAAGTTTCCCTCACGTCTCATGGATCACAGTGGCTTCTCTCACATCAGACCTGCTTCTTCCTCAGTTCTGAGCTTTCCGTCGTGTGATGGTCGGTTCAACACCCCGTAGACACTTCTCTGATCCCCACCACCTTCTCCCCCCTCCCAAATTTCTCGTACCACCTTAGAGGGGTCTTAGCCGAGACGTCAACTTACCGCTTGTGTTGCCGCTGACGTACACCCGATGGTTTCCCAAGGGCGTCTAGGGTTAGTTTGTCGCTGTGACAGCGGCAGTGGACGTAACTTGTTGTATCCGCCCAGGACGCTGCATTGCCCTTCGCCAGAGGCTTGTCAGCGGACGAACCCAACGCTCCGTGAAATGAACGGGTGTATGGAGCAGCAGCAGCAGCAGCAGCAGCAGCAGCAGCGCCGTAGGTTTCGGCAGAGGAAGCGGCAGCAACAGCAGCAGGAGCAGGAGCCGCATCAGCAGCAGCAGCAGCGGCAGCAGCAGCACCAGCGGTTAAAAGGGAAGATGCGCCAGCACAGACGGCATCATCAGCGACAGCAGTATCGGCTACAGCGGATGCTGCTGCTTCTAGCGCTCCTTGCGATAGGAATATCGCTTCACAGCAACCGCAACAGCAACACGATCGCCAGCGGCGTGGCGGCCACGGTAGGCAGCGGCTATCTCCCTCCTCGGTTATTGCCCCAAGGCGCCGCGGTCGGCGAGATCGCGCCACGAGCAGCAGTGGCGGCCAGCGAGCCCAGGGATGCGAGTCGCAGCGCGAGAAGAGTTATCGGTCACGGATTGACAGCAAGCCTCAGCAAACGGCTGCAGAAGCAGCCTCTGCTGCTGCCACGGCCAGGAAGGAACGCGGATAGCTCGAGTCTCAAACCCTACTCTTCCGCCTCCTCCTCCTCCTCCTCCTCCTCCTCCTCCTCCTCCTCCTCCTCCTCCTCCTCCTCCTCCTCCTCCTCCTCCTCCTCCTCCTCCTCAACCGCCACCATCACCACCAGCACGTCTCCTCATGCGGTCACGAACTTGAGCGAGGCGGAAATTCACCGACGCGCACTAATTCTCAAACGAAGGCGCAAGCCGCCGCCGCCCCCGCCGCCCAGGCCCCCACCGCCAGAGGCGCCGTCCGACACAGGCCCAATCCCACCCGACTGCCAATTCGCGCCGTCGCTGGCGGGCCCCGCAGTCACTGCGTGTGCTGTGGGTTTCGCGGCTGAGGGCGGCGCGACGGGCGGTCTGGCGCGCACGGTGGTGACGTCAAACCTTGACAGCCTGGAGGACGCGCCACGCGGTTCGCTACGGTGGGTGCTCGAGAGCTTCGCCGATGGCGGCGCGTACGTGACGTTTGCGGCGGGGTTGGGCGCGATCGCGCTGGAGGGCCCTCTGCCAGTGCCATCGGAGACGACGGTGGACGGGCGCGGCGCGCGCGTGGTGGTGGCGGCAAACGGCGGCGCGGGCAGCGGGCTAAGTGTGCAGAGCGCAAACAACGTGATCATCATGAACCTGGAGGGTCGGTGGTCTCCCAACCCCCCCCCCCCCCCCCTCCCGCCCCTCCCCCCACTCTGCCGCGCACCTGCCTCTTTAGTGCCACCATCTGCCGTGCCGATGTGGGCTCATGCATGGCTCGCGTTGTGTCTTCAGCGTTCGCTCCTAAGTGACTGGCGTACGGTACGCCAGTCATTGGCAGTCCCGCCGTCCGGCGGAGCTCTTTCTCTCTGCATGCTTCTCGTCGCGTGGATGTCATTGACAATGACAATGACTCATTGTCATGTCAGGCGGACGTGGAGATGCCATGCCATCGTTGGCTATGCCAAATATGCCGTTCTCTCAGTGCTTCAAACACCGTGCTTGCTACTGCTGCTGCTGCCGTCGCCGCAGACGTCGCCACTGCTGCTGCTACGGCTGATAAAGCTACGGGTGCGTGCGGCCGCTGCTGACGCCGCTAATGCTGCTGCTGTTCCGGTGGTGGCGGTTGCTGCTGCTGCTGCTTCTGATTTCACCGTTGCTGCTGCTACTGTGTTTGGTGTGGCCTTCCAGGACATTAGCTACCGCAGCCGTTTGCATGGTGAAGACAAATCTGTCCATCTTGCTCATCCGCTCGAACCATCCAACTTCTGTCTGGTAACTGCTTTGTCTCTACAAAATGCACCCCCTCTTCGCTTTTTTAGTTTGCACCTTTTGACTGAACAGCTGCGACTCACCCTATCGAACGTTGTCCAGACATCTTGCGCCCGTCTGCTGTGCAGTCGCTGCATTGCAAGCGGGCGACGTCGGCATCACCGTGCTCGACAGCAGCAACGTGTGGATCGACCACGTCTCTGTGCTCGGCACTCCAAGCCACGCCGTCGCAATCCGGGGCGCTTCCGCCAACGTCACCGTCTCCAACTGCTACCTCCAGGCCGCGGGCACCGCAGTGGTCGCGAGCTCCGTGATAGACGGGGGGTACGAGGCAGAGGGAGGGGCAGTGTCTGTCACTCTGTGGCGGAACTGGCTGGCAGCGCCGTCGCCCTCTCTCCTCCTGTGCGCGTGGGCGCTATGCCACTCGGCGAACAACGTGTACCTGGGGTGGAGAGACTACGCGATCGCCGCTTCCGTCTCCGCGATCGTGATCTCACAGAATGACATCTTTCGAGCCAGGAAGGGCTCCCCCAACGTGCTTCCACAGCTGGGGTCTGCTGTGGCGACAGCGGGCGGGGTTGACGGCTCGGGTGTCGTTGTCTTTTCCCAAGCGATGCTCGTCAACAGGGCGGCAGTGGCCATGGTGGATGCGGGAAGCGTGGATCCGAGCGATGACCTCACGCTCCCGTACGGGCTGCCGCACCATGCCGCTGACTACGTGTTGGAGGGGTTTGTGAGGCAGAACGTGGGGCCCAGAGTCCCCTTTGGTCGAAGCTTCTGCTGGAATCCAAACGATCAGCCTCCTCCAGCCCCTCCTCCTAGTCCCAGGCCGCCTCCGTCACCCCCTGCCCCGTCTCCACCACCAGCGCCTCCGCCACCACCACCCCGACCACCACCACCGCCGCCGCTCCCACCCCGACCCCCACCGCCACCCCCACCACAGCCACCCATGCCGCCACCATTGCCACCACCAAGACCACCCCCATCACCTCCAAG
>SZWC01007816.1:88117-111653 GCA_023375785.1 Penium margaritaceum | reverse complement strand
TCCCCTCCCCCACCCTCCCCGCCTTCTCCCCCTCCGCCCCCTCCCGCCTTCCCCAACATTCCTCGCACGGCTGCTCCACCAATAGACTGCCAGTTCTCTCCCACCAACCCTCCGCTCCACACATGCGTCATTGGCTACGCTGCCGAGAGCCCCACCTCATTCCTCGGCGGCTGGCGGCAGATTCCGTACACAGTGACCTCCAACGACGACTCCCCCACTGCGGCATCCACCGTCGGCACCCTTCGCTACGCCATGGTCAACCTGGCATCGGGCTGCTACGTCACGTTTGCTGACTCCATGGAGATCGCATTGGGTGCCCCCCTTGTCATCCCATCCCGTACGACCATTGATGGGCGGAACGTACGAGTAGTCATCAGCAACGCCAGCCTCGTCGTCTCGGACAGGCAGCAGGTGGCGATAGAGAACATTGAATGTGAGTGGAAGCTCTTGCTGTTCCCCTATGCGAATCGACCCCTACCTCGATGCAGAACCACTGCTTTTGTATTTTTTTCAGTCTGTGCATGGAAATTTTCCTGCTAGTGTTCTGTAGTTTACACACTTTTGCCGGAATCCACTTCTGTGCAACCTCTCCTCCTCTGCTCAAGGTGGCATGCACCATGCTTCCACTCCTGTCGAGTTCCCAGGCATGAATCCCTGTGTCTGAGCCACATGCTCGTAGCTGTTTCACCCATTCGTGTCTTGCCTTGTGCCCTGTCTGTCCGTGCAGTCGCTGGCGTCTATGGCCCATCCTTTGACTCCGGCTGCACCATCGCCATCACGAACGGCAGCAGGGCAGTGTGGCTGGACCACCTGCGCTTTGCATACGCCTCGACGCCGTCCACATCCGCCGTGTGCGTGCTCGAGGGCTCCACCTTCGTCACCATCTCCAACTCCTACTTCGCCAGCACCAGCCGCACGCTCATCCTCGGTGGGCTCAGCGACGCACCTGTCAGCAGCAGCACCGTCGAAGGGAGCATGCGAGTGACTGTGTATCGTAACTGGTTCGATGGAGCACCCTACCTCGGCGCCACCTTCGGCCTCACTGCAATGACGGTGTCACCTGCCGTTGCAGCTGGCGCATCTGCTGCCGCCACAGATGCCGCGCTGCAGCCCCTCTGCCGCTTTGGGACGTGCCACGTTGTGAACAACTACTTCCGCGTATGGTCGTACTATTGCCTTGGCGGGCGGGTGGGCGCGTACCTTAGGTCGGAGAGCAATGTGTTCCAGGCGGGGGGGACGGTGAAGGAAGTGACGGCGTGGGCAGGAGGCGACTCCTCTCCCACTGTCTTTGATTCCTCGGCCACTGTCGTCAGCAGCTCGGACCTCTTTCTGAACTATGCCACGTTCCAGAGTCATGTCGGGCTTGCGAGCGCAGACCCTGCGCCGTACAGTCTGGCGACGCGCGTCGCAGACTACACTCTTGCTGCCTTCCTGGTGGGCAACTGTGGGCCCCAGTTTTGAGTTGGACCGTGGGGCTTCGGGGGGACAATTGCTGGAAGGCCCTTCACCACCACCAATTACAAACCACAGATTCCTGTCCAGCATGAGCTGTCCAAGAGTTTGAGGCCGAAGTGGTGTCGTATGCACCAGGCAGCCTGCAGCCTGCACTGCACAGTGCGCTCGGAAGGCGGTGTAGCATGAGGCACACACGCACGCACACACGCTGAAGTGTCGCAGCTTGCATGGTGATTAGTCGTCACAGCTCGTGCAACAGAGTGAGTGACGAGGAGGGTGGCAGCAAGGCGGAGGCAGATCCTGACCAACCTTCACTTGTCACAACCATCACTTGTCACAACCATCACTTGTCACAACCTTCACTTGTCACAACCATCACTTGTCACAACCATCACTTGTCACAACCTTCACTTGTCACAACCTTCACTTGTCACAACCATCACTTGTCACAACCATCACTTGTCACAACCATCACTTGTCACAACCATCACTTGTCACAACCATCACTTGTCACAACCTTCACTTGTCACAACCTTCACTTGTCACAACCATCACTTGTCACAACCATCACTTGTCACAACCTTCACTTGTCACAACCTTCACTTGTCACAACCTTCACTTGTCACAACCATCACTTGTCACAACCATCACTTGTCACAACCTTCATTTGTCACAACCATCATTTGTCACCTTCGTCTTCATTGAAAATTCTCCTCCCGTATTGCCCATTCTTCAAAGAAAAGTGTTGAGAGTAGAACGACCACGTCCACCAGACTAATCATGTGTGCCTTAACTCACTCTGCCAGCGATGCAGAGCACACCCAGGTCCAAAGGTCACATGGGTGTCGCTGAGATGTAATCAAGTTGTAATTCTAACTCAGGAAGATCTATCGACATTATCTAGTCATGTTTTCAAGGATAGGGGGATATCTTGCTGAACTTTTGGGAAGGCAAACTCTAGTGTCCCTGCTGGATGTGCAATATCGGAAGCTCATATGATGGATCCCACATTGGTAAAGGAACATTCATGTGTCGCATGCCGATAAGGCTCAACAAGTGGTCAATGTTGCACGCAGAGCGTGAACAGAGTTGCGTAGTACAAAGTTAAGTGATTGATGGCAAGAGTTTTGACATAACAGAACACTTTTATGTGAACAACACGTCCATATGCGAACAACGAAATTCATGCATGCAGGGTACCATTTTTGTGCATGTTAACTTTTGCGTGAAGAAAAAAGCTTCTCACACTATGTGGGCAACGTATGCGGCTTTTGTCGGGCTTCCAAACCATGAAAACCACATTCACCATAGAAATTATCATCACATCATGAGATATTGTACATGCAAGAATGCATAAACTATGGGAGGTTTGCTTCCAAACAAAGTTGCACATCAATGGCAAATATAGTGTCAACAAAGGAGTTTGGATATATAGCTAATCTGGATCTAACCTTGTACTTTGCGATAAAAAATCTTGATTAAGATGCAAATATGTACACAAACAATATAGAGAGGTATACGTGACTGATAAAAAATGGACATGGATATACATGTAAATGAAGATGTGATGTAGATGTGGGTGTCTTTCGGGATGTGGATGTGGATGCGCATGTAGATGTGGATATACATGTAGATGTATATGTAGATGCAGATGCATATGTAGATGTAGACATGAATGTACATGTAGACATACATATAGATGTAGAAGTAGATATAGATATAGGTAGAGACGTGCATGTAGACATAAATGTAGATGTAGAAGTAGATGTAAACACAGATAGAGATGTAGATGTAGGTTTCGAGAAAGCTTATTTTCTAGATGAAGATATGGATGTAGATGTAGATGTATATATGGTGTAGATTTAGCTCTATTTGTATTTGTAGACATAGATGTAGATAAAGATGGAGATTCAGATGTTGATGTAGATGTAGTTGTAGTTGTAAATGTAGATGTGGATATATATGTAACAGGTCGAGTCTCAAGCTCCTACTCTGAAGTCGTCGTCGGAGTTCGCAGAATGGCGTTCTCAGTCCGAGTCATGGGTTTTGTAGCGTGGCAGTGCCATGCCGACCAGTTGAAGGAGCCACGTGGCTCGAGCGGGGTCACCTGGGACTATGGACGGTGAGACGGGATGGCTTGAGGGTCGGAGACCAATTGGAGATATTTTAGGGCGTGCAGGCCCATGCAATAACGAACATGAGCTCTGTGTGTGAGTGCGATGCAAGACGGCAAGAATTTGGCTAAGTCTGGAACATTGAATATAAAAGAACAAGGAGAAAGTACAAATAGCCCCTAGCGAGCTTAAGTAGGGGCGTTGGTAGCTAGCCGCACCAGGCCCCGTCACCCCCGTTGAACCCAAACGAGTCAGCGGGGAGAACACACTATGTGCACTACTATAACAATAACAGTGGTCTCCTCGAGGCACCGGAACAGCTCTCCGAGAGCCCGGGTTTCGACCACCGAGAAAATAGGAGCAGTGCCAGAAAATCTCAAAATCAACGTCCAGACATCACACACGACTTTCCAAACATCGGAAGCACAAATTCAGCCACTGGGTCTCCTCGTCGTACCGATGCAGTCCACCGGGTACGCGGGTCTCAACCCACCGAGGGAACTCTCCTAGCTCTTGACAAGCCCACACGGCTACCGGAACGCATCGACCGCGTCTCGTCGGCGCTGTCGTAGGTGCTGGAGAAGTCTCGGTACGGTCAGGAGGCCCGTCGTGTCGTCACGCCCTCCTCTACCATATACCGCCAACGTGGGTATATGGATAATGCAGCAGCGTCAGTCGTGACGGGTGGAAGCCACACAAACCAACACTCCCCTTGGCTGACATAGCCGTGCACGCAATAACAAATGAATAAAGGCATGGAACAACAACGTATGCCAAACCACAATTTTCACCTGTCAACCACACACAATCATCTGCTACCCATCTAAGGTCTCCCTAGACACTGGCACATCCTACCCAGTGTCTGGGTCTCGGCCATGAGAGGAGTGATGCATATGCACACAAACCAGTGCAATGCACATCATACACATGTCAGACGACAAAATGGTCTCCTCGTGACACTGGCGGTACCAGTGCCTGGGTCTCGACCACTACGAGCAATCCATCAGGTATCTGTGTGCCTACCACAATAGCATCATCAATCAACACATATGATCATAGAGGGTTTCCTCGTAACACGGGTGTACCTCACCACGTGTCCAGGTCTCGGCCACTGTGAGCAAACCAGCTGGCATGCACATGCCACACGTAGTATGGCCACACACTAAGACACACAACCCCATGGTCTCCTCGTGACACTAGTGCAACCGACCAAGTGTCCAGGTCTCGACCAACAGAGTGCGGCTGTAGTAAGCTCATAGCAGAGTATGGACCCCTCGCCATGCATCTCCCATAACATCGCGTCAGGTCGAGGTCCACACAACCCCTGGGCAGATGAACCTGGTGGCGATGTCCTCTACAGAGATGCTGATGTCGTGGCTGAACACATCTTGGACGATGAATCATGTGGTCTCTCCGTCATAGAGAGATAGCTGCCCCTGTCATGTATGAGTCGGCTCCCTTGCTTGAAAACGAAGTGGTGTTTCGGTTATGACTCCTCATGTCGCAGCTGCGTCACCTGGGGTGTACCAATCCTCGCGTGACAACCAAGGGTCCCAACTCACAGCCTCTCATCTCTCCGCTCTACCGCGATGCATTTGTGTACACCGGAGGAAAGGGAATGGGCGAGCAACACGCGTGCGTGGATGAAGTGGCGGAGCTGGCCTCCGATGCGGGTAGCACACCCTGAGGCACAAGGGTGTACGGCCAAAGGAGGAGGACTGGAGCGACGAACTGGGTCACCACTCATGGATGAATGTGACGATGGAGTAGCTTAGTCGGGTGGATGAAGGTGCGTGATGGCAGCAGCAGAAGGAAGAGCGATGACGGAGTCGACAAGAACGACGATGGCAGAAACTGAATGCACGCTCAACTCTCCTTTGGTAGTGTCTCCAACTGATTTCATACTCAGAGCTGGTATAAGATCCTTCCCGAGTGTGGGCGTACAAGATGCTGGTGGCGTAAAGCTCGTGGCAATAGTAGTAATGCTACCCTCCTCTGAGAATTGCTCACGTGTTGCCATCACCTCCCGTTGTGGCATCACTACACGCTCCTGCAGGTCAGAGTAATCTACCTCGGGCATGTGGAGGTGGCCCATGTCTGCCTCGCGTAGGATAAACTATGCCTCACTGGATGTTGCACATGCAAACTGCAGAACTCACGAGTATAGCTCTGTCTGCATCTCTATTGCTCAAGATGATGGATCCGGTACTACTGCATCCTCTTGGGGATCAACCAAACTCGCAATGTGCTGAGACGCTGGAACATCGGATGCAGCTACAGGTGTCGCATCCACACCACAACTCGTGTCTGTCATACGAGGAGTGAGTGGTCGCATGCAGAGAGAGAAGGAGAAGGAGGAGTCCTCAGAGTCTGTGGAGCATGTGGAAATGTCGTCCGTGTAAGTACTGCTACTCTCAGCGTCGATGTGATCGGCAGGGTCACCAATAGGTGAAAACAAAGGGGCAAAACTCAACTCCTCCTGACGAGGTGACTCCATCCGCATGTACGGATCTGCTCCAGTATCCTCGACAGCCGCCGTAGTGGACACAGGTGTGCAGGACTCCAGCTCGAAAATGCCCGTCAAGGCGACCAACAAGCACAGCTGGCGCTCACGCACTATCTCGCCAGGAAGGCTGGTCGATGCTACCTACTCGATAATGGAGTGTAGACCACCATCTGACTCCATCATGTGTGTAGCTACTCCGTCGTGTGTACGGGAATGCTTAGACTCTGGGAACATAGGCGACTCCTCACGCTGAAGCCGGTCCTCAGGTAGCGTAGATGACATGGTGGAGCCTGTTGTGTCTGCAATAACACATGTCCCAGAGAAATCTATCATAACTGCTGCTCTCAAGAATGTCTCAACATCCAAAAGATCAGTTGGGCGACTCTGCTCATGTACTGCGACCACTGTCGGGCTAGTGTGAGCCTCGTGCACCAACGCCACCGGAAATCCGTATGGGGCACCCCGATCCGCATGATACTCTTGTGCCACTGCTGGACCGCTACCGCTTAGAGTCGTGAATGGCATCACTGAGGCACACGGCACATGCACTCCTCCTAATGCAACTTGCTGCTGCAGAACGTCCAGCTCCTGCCCCAGCATAAAGGTCGACCTCGATGACATACATGTCTCAAGCCTTGCAACCTCTGCCGGACTGGTGTGAGCCTGTTGCACACTCTCCCAAAAGTCCGGTAGACGCATCCCGATCTGTACGGGACTCTTGTGGCGCCGCAAGGCCTCCACCGGTCGGAACCTCGAGTGCCACCATCCAGGGACGCCGAGTCTGTACTCCTCCTGATGTAACCTGCTACTGCGGAAGATCTGGATCCAGCCCGGACGTGGAAGTCGAGCTCAATTACACGCAAGTCTCCACCCTGAACGCCATTTCGGGATCGGACTCCATGTCGTGTGTTGTCACTATATCATCTGAATCTGCTTGAGCTGACGCTCAGGCACCACAGCACGGCACAAGTACGGATCCTGTCGTTACGGTCACAACAGGCAATTCGCAGTGACCACACTCCCCCTCAACAAGGACAGCAACGGAAGCCGAGGAGGTGGAGGATGTATCAAAATCGGCGTGAGCACGGTGTGCGGAGCGCTGACACCAATGTCGCAGGGTCACTCGACTGGAACGACTGCATGCAGACGTGTCATCACGAGGTGACGTCGTGGTCGCAGCAGAGTGGAGGATCAAAAGGATGGTAGCAGCCTGGGACTGGCTGGCAGGTGGAGCTGAAGGTACACCATTGGATGAGGAAGGAGAAGAGGATGGAGGAGATGTGATCGAGGAGGTCGTCGACGAACTAGTGGCAGAAGCACACTCGGTGACGAGGAGGTCACAAAGCCGCTGCACCATCTGCCACAAGCCGTGGATCTCGGTGAATATGCTTGCCAGAGGTCCAGCTAGGGGATCTACAAACGCCGGCAGATCCGTATGCTGTCGAGGACGCATGCTCGGACGAGGCTGAAGCCAAGGTGGATGCCAGCCGCGAGGGCGCGTCCAGCAGCGACGCCAACCATGACGTCCATCACCAATGTAATAGCAGGCGAACGCGCAGGGCAGGCGCCCTGCTCAAATGTCTATACACTCATCTCGTGCGCTGGACGATAGATAGGTGCCGACGACACCTACTCCCGGTGGCAGGCACCAAGCTGCGGGAGAGGATGAGACCAGTAGGTACTGTCACTCTTGGATGTCACGGTGTCAAAATCAGAAAACGTGATCAGACAGGACGTGCTATACTATTACAGCAAGCCCAGAGAATGGAGTCTGACCAGCTACGGCTACTAATGCTGCTGCCACTAATAGAGCGAAGACTGCTCCAAGACCAGAAGAGGTGGCGGGTGCAGGTGTGGCTCCTACTCCAAGCGGTAGACGACCCAGCCCTCGGAGATGGACAAACTCAAATCCGTCGTCGATCCTCTGGGGTGAACTGCGCGCACCAATCCACGGGCCTCAGGGAGAAGCCGGTCCACGATGCGTCTCGAAACGGAGATCGCCGCAAACAACACAATCACATGTTGGCTGGGAATATGAAACAGGAAGTGCTGCAACAACTGCCCTGCACTAAGTAGTCGTCACAATGGGACCGCCACATCCGCTGTTGCTACAGATACTACTGTTGTTGCAGTGGTTGCTGCTACTACATGTGACGGTGTGCTGTCGGGCCATTGTATAGCCCTTGGGTCCCGTCGAGAAACCCCAATCCGAGGATCTTTCTCGATGTACCCAAATCTGGATGGGACCCTTTTTTGTTTACCTCTTTTCTTTTCTGCACCGGATACCCCACTTTGAGAGATTTTCCCTTGAATTTCACCTTTTTAGGCATGAGTGGAGTTCCTTTTTATCTTTCTTTCTTTTGCTTTTACCGGGAAATGTTTTGTTTTTTTTCTTTTTTCCTCTCACCGTTCACCCTTTCCGAGGAATCGCTCTTCCTCCCTCTCAAGCCAGGTGCCACTGGAACCTTGCCTTCTTTTTTCTCTCTGGCTTGCTCACCTCTAGCGAGGGTGTGATCGCACCCACAAATTCGTGAGTGCCATCGCACCCACGTTCGCGTGGGTGCGATCGCACCCACGTGACTGGCCGGTGCTGCAAGCCTTGGCTGGCAGCGCCGGCCATGCTGCTTCCATACAACAGCACGGAAGTGGCAAGGCTGCTGCAGCAGCAGCTGTAGCTACTGCACCGCACGGCTGCTGCTGCTGCTGCTGCTGCTACACGCCTCTGTTGTTGCTACATGTTGCGGTTGTTGCTACTGCCCTTTTTCCCTTTGTTCTGCATGCTGTTACACGCTGCTGCTATTGCTGCTGATTTTGCTACTATACTATGCACTATAGCTGCTACTACATCGTTGCTTGCCGATGCACTTTGCTGCTTCTATTCGCTGTTGCATCGCGGATGCTCATGCACGCTAGTGCTGCCAATGCGTGCTGCTGCGTTGGTGCTACTCGTGCATGCACATGCTGCTCGTGCATGCAGCAGCTGCCAACGCGTGCTGCTGCTGCTGCTGCTGCTGCTGCTTCTGCTAATCACGGTGCACGTGCCCCTCTCGGAACTCCGCCAGATGCCGGTCGGTGTAGTCCCCTACGGTGGTGCATGTGCTGCTTCTGCCACCAATGCAGAAGTGGTTTCTGTACCCGAGGGTACTTCACGGCTGCCGCTTCCTTGCTTCAAAAGTGGGCATTCCTACACGCTGTTGCCTGCGTGGTGCCACTTGGCGTGTTCTCATTGCGTTCCGTCCACTACTGCTCCTTCTACTGCTTCTGCTGCTCACACGTCCCCCTGCGCTCTAATACCAAATTGGAAATATTTTAGGGCGTGCAGGCCCATGCAATAACGAACATGAGCTCTGTGTGTGAGTGCGATGCAAGACGGTAATAATTTGGCTAAGTCTGGAACGCTGAATATAAAAGAACAAGGAGAAAGTACAAATGAGCCCCTGACGGGCTTAAGTACGGGTGTCCACAGCTAGCCGCACCGGGCCCCGTCACCCCTGCTGAATCCAAACGAGTCAGCGGGATGAACACACTGTGTGCACTACTGTAACAATAACAGTGGTCTCCTCGAGGCACCGGAACAGCTCTCCGAGAGCCCGGGTCTCGACCATCGAGAAAATAGGAGTAGTGCCAGAAAATCTCGGAATCAACGTCCATACATCACACACGGCTTTTCGAACATCGGAAGCACAAATACAGCCACTGGGACTCCTCGTCGCACCGGTGCAGTCCACCGGGTGTGCGGGTCTCAACCCACCGAGAGAACTCTCCTAGCTCCCAACAAGCCCACACGGCTACCGGAACGCATCGACCGCGTCTCGCTGGCGCTTTTGGTAGGTGCTGGAGAAATCTCGGTACAGTCCGGAGGCCCGTCGTGTCGTCACGCCCTCCTCTACCATATACTGCCAACGTGGGTAAATGGATAATGCATCAGCGTCAGTCATGACGGGTGGAAGCCACACAAACCAACAAGACCCTCAAGCACCGTGGTTTTGGCCTAGTCTGCCAAGGATTCCGTCGAATCCGTTACATTGGTATCACAACTCCAGGGCTCGAATCACAGGTCGGGGTTACCGGAGTTGTGAGGCGGTTCTCACTCCTAGCGAGGGGGGAGTGTAGCGTGGCAGTGCCCTGCCGACCGGTCGAAGGAGCCACGTGGTTCGAGCGGGGTCACCTGGGACTGTGGATGGTGAGACGTCATGGCCTGAGGGTCGGAGACCCTCAAGCACCGCGATTTTGGCCTAGTCGGCCAAGGATTCTGTCAAATCCGTTACAAATTTACCCCCTTCGTAGGACTGAGGGGCAATCATCATTAATGACCCAGAGCAGGGAGACTCAAAGATTTTGAGTCTCCGTAGGCCCATTTCCGATTTTAATCTTATCCCTGGTTTTATGACCAAAACGGAGGGTTTTTACCTTGAACTCGTGCATTCACACGAGTTTTTCGGTTTCAAAACTCATAGTTCATCCTAAACAAACTCGAGTTTCAATTTTGACGCGTCAACGTGAAATCTTCGCGTGCAAAGCACGATCAGTGATTTCGTGCCAACTTTTCTCATGCGCTTCCCTCGCTCCTTGCTCTCACCCTCGTTCCCCCTATCCCTCGTCCTCGCTTGCTCGCTTGCAAGGAGGGCGAGGGGGGACAAGAGCACGAGGCCATGAGGCCTCGTCCTCGAGGCCCTCGTGGCCCCTCAGCCGCCGATTGAGCTAAGGCCGCGATCGGCGGCTGGCGGCTGGTTGGCTGGTGGCCAACCGGTCACTTGGCTGGCCGTCGGCCGTCCAGTCGTCCGGCAGCCAGCTGGCCGGCGGCCAGCTAAATGCTAGCCGTCAGCCAGCCCTCGTTGACGCGAGGGGTGGTGCGCAATCACCCCTCGCATCAGCGAGGAGGGCGGGCCGAACCGGCCATCCCGCTACATTCCTCTCCACTTATTATGAACCGTCTCGGCTCATGAACAACGAGCACAATTGTCAATTAGTGAGTCATCAACATTGTGAAAGAAAATTAATAATTTCAATCACCAACTAAACATGAACACGTGCCTTGCACTTGGAACTAAGCTACAGCTTGTCGGTCAACACGGCTAGCGACCTCTCCCCTTTAGGCTGGAGCGTCCACGCGACAACCATGTTGGGCGTCCCCAACATCCTATGGTTGTAGTCCATGAATGCCGCCCCGCGGGAATGTTGTTCACTTTTTCCGCGTTTAGGTGGTGCACACTGATACGCGTCGATCAGTGCGAGCTACCAGCTCGCTCCAATACTCGTTGACCACCCGCACAGGCAACCGAGATTCAGGCTCCCATGAGTTATGTTGAGGTCCACACCCGGCCCTATGAACAAGGTATTCCCTAACCAACCCGCAACCAAAGAGTACGCTCTCAGTGCTGAAGTAGGCGTAGAACCTCGTATTGGCCATCGGCAGCAAGGACTATCGGTGGTGGCTAAACGATTCTCTCTGCCGTGTATGGAGCCAACAGGCTCACATTAAACACGTCATGTATCTTCATATTCGGCGGAAGCAGCAATCGGTATGCCACTGGCCCGATGCGTGCAACGATGGGAAACGGTCCAATCCACTTCCGTAGAAGTTTTTGTGCCCCTCACAACTTCAGACGAATAATTCTAGTGCTAAGTTGCACTTTGTCACCTATGTCAAACGAAACATCACGGCAACTTTTGTTGGCATATGCCTTTTGTCGTTGCCGAGCCACTTGAAGGTGACCCTTTGCCTCCTATAACAAGGATTCTATGCGTTCAGCAAAGGCTTGAGCAGAGGGAACCTGTCCTCCTCTACTCCCACTCTTCACCAATAAAGAGGGCACCACTGGATGCCGACCACTTTTCAACACAAACGGTGTAAACTGTGTAGAATTGTTCACCGAATTGTTCACCGCAAACTCTGTCGGTGCTAGGAATTTATCCCAGTCATGCATGGGAGGGTCCACGTTCATGCGGACTATTTATTCGAGAGTACGATTCATGTGCTCTGTTTGTGTGTCATTTTGAAGGTAAAATGCTGTCGACAATTGCGACTCACTACCGAAGTACTCGTGCATCTTTTACCAGAACTTACTAGCAAATTTTTTATCTCTATCGGAGATAATGCGCAATTGCAAGCCGTGGTACCCTACTGCCTGATGATTTTGTTATTAAATAATTATTCAGGGACGACGAATTCTTTTTTTCGGCTCTGACCAGGAAATTCTGTGCCCTAAAACGAATACAAAATATTAATTCAGTTATCCTTGTTCGACCCTGACATATCGAACGAAAACTAAAGTGCGATCGCGTGACCTCGGACGGTTACGCGATCGCACGTTTTCCGGTGTCGGACGACCACCGACACCGGAAAACGTGAGCGACGGAGCCGAAACCGACGGCTCGAAGGCAAAAAAACGAAATCACGACAACAGTGTGGAGTGATTTCGTCCAATTCGAAAACAGAAAAATAATTGTTCCCAAAAACGAACCAAGACTACACCCTGAAAGTTATTTTGGGAGACGAAATCATCAGGCAGTACGGTACTTTACAACACGCTCAAAGAAGAGACAAATGGTCTCCTCTACGTTCACGTGAGTGGTTTTAGGAATGAAGTATCTCATCTTCGTCGGACGATCCACGACCACTAGTATTGCATCGTGGCCACGGGCCGTGTCCGGAAGACCAGTAATGAAGTCCATGCTGACACACTCCCATGGAGTCCTATGAATGGGAAGCTGTTGGAGGAGTCCAGCAGGCTTCTTGTTACTAGCCTTATTCCGAAGACATGGGTCACATGTCATGCAATACTTACGGACATCGACAATCCATCCTGGCCACCAATAGTGGTCCGAGAGTGCCTGCCCGGTCTTTCGAGGTCCCACATGTCCTACGACCGGCGGGTCGTGGAGCTGGGAAATAATCTTTGCTGGAAGGTCTCCTGGGTTTGGCACAACTTGTTCTCTATGCCAGAATATACCTACGGCCTCCACCAATCCGTACGTGTCCAAATTTCGAGAGTCTTGAAACCAAGAATCCACACAATATCCCATCCAGATCCTGTTGAAAAAACCGTTGTAATGGACAATCTCTTATGGTGGTTTCCGTAGAGGTTCAGGGGGATCTAGTGTTTGTATTGTTGCTATTGTAATGGCCATAAGACACCCACTGAACTCGGTGGTTGCTTTAATTTCCATAGCCTGTCGGCTTAGTGGATCGGCCACATTGATGCATCCTGGCCGATATTCCCATGTGAACGAGAATCGGCTCAGGTATTCGCTCCAATGCGCCTGCCATCTTGACAGGTTTGGTTGAGTTTGGAAAAACACCAATGGGTTATGGTCGGTCACGGCCGTCACACACTCGTCAACACCCTCGAGGTAGTAACGCCACATCTTGAAAGCATGTACTACCGCAAGGAGCTCTTGATCCCCAGTCGTGTACCGCATTTTCGTGGGGATGAGCTTTCAGTTCTCATACGCAACTGGGTGACCGTTTTGCATGAGGATAGCTCCGATTCCTACTACTGACGCATCGCATCAAACCTCTCATGGTTGCGTTGGATCCGGAAGAGCTAGGACGGGCACTTTGGATAGAAGCTCTTTGACTTTGAGAAAGCACTTATACGCCCTTACACGTCCTTACACACCCTAACACATCGTGACACGCCCTGACATGTACTTACACGAACTTACACACACTTACACGTACTAACACGTCCTTACATACACTTACACGTGCTTATGTGCACTTACACACCCTCACACATACTTACATGCCCTTACATACCCTTACATGTACTTATACATACTTACACACACTGAAACGCACTTACAGGTACTTGCATGCAATTTACACACACTTACACGCCCTTACACATACTTACATACCCTTGTGCATATATACACATAATCACGCATACTTACACATACTTGCATGCACTTACATGTACTTACACATACGTACACACCATCACACATACTTACATACGGTTAAATTCACTTGCACATACTTGCACACACTCACACGTACTCACACACAGTCACACGCACTTCCACATACTTGCACACACTTACACCCGCTTACACGCACTTACACACACTTATACGTACTTACACATACTTACACACCCTTAAACATCCTTATACGCCTTGACACGCTCCGACACACCCTGATACTCTCTTACACATACTTACACACACTTACACATACTTTCAGGTACTTATACGCCCTTACTCACACTTGCACACTTGTACACACACTTATACATACATACACATATTTAAATGCACTTACACACACTTCCATGTACTTCCACATGCTTATGCACACTTATATACTTACATACACTCACACGTACTTACACACACTTACACATCCTTACACATACCTACACACACACTTATACGTACTTACACACCCTTATACACCCTTATACACACTTGCATGCACTTACACACACGAACACGTACATACACACAATTCCATGTACTTACACACACTTACACAGAATTTACACGCACTTTGCACTCCCTTACATGCCCTTACACACCCTTATATACCCTTACATGAGCTTACACGCTTTTACACCCTACACACCCTTAGAGGCATGTACACACACTTATCCACACTTACATCCACACTTACTTAGCCACACCGTGGTACAACTTATTGGAGGTCTTTGTACTTGATAGTTTACAACTAGTGTTCCCAAACCATTGTTTCTCTCTGTGTCCATTTGTGACTCGTAATATGAGTTGTCAACATTGACCACACATAGTAAAATTCTTTGGTCATAATAATTGACATGTGCCTAGTTTTGGTTGGTCACTGTTCACGGTAGCTTCACCTTGCCACTGCTTATTGAAGGTCTTTGTACTTGCTAGTTGATAAATTTTATTTCCAAACCATTGTTTCCCCCTCAGGCCATTTGTGACTTGTATTATGTGTTGTGAACGATGACCCATCATAGTGGGATGATTTGGTCATGGTCTATGGCATATACTTACAGTGGTTGGTCATTGTGCATGGTAGCCACGTCGTGCCAATAATTATTGAAGATCTTTGTACTTGCTAGAGAATGCCTAGTATTCCCAAACCAGGGTTTCCTCCTTTGACTATTTGTGACTCATATTTTGAGTTGTGAACGTTGACCGATCATAGTGAAATTCTTTGGTCATGGTCAGTGACATACGCCTCGTTTGGTTGGTCATTGTGCATGGTAGCCACACCGTGCCACTACGTATTGAATGTATTTTTACTTTCTAGTCGATAACTAATATTCCCAATTCATCGTTCCCCCCTCTGACCATTTGTGACTCGTGTTAGGAGTTGTCAACGTTGACCACAAATAGTGAAATTCATTGGTCATGATCGGTGACATATGCCTACTTTGGTTGGTCATTGTGCATAGTAGCCACACCGTAGCACTACTTATTAGATTTACTTGTACTTGCTAGACAATACCTAGTATTTCTAACCCATCAGTAGCCCCTCTTACCAGTTGTGACTCATGTTGTGAGTTGTCAACAGTGACCACACATAGTGAAACTCTTTGGTTATGGTCATTGACATATGCATACTTTGGTTGGTCATTGTGCATGGTGCCACTACTTATTGAAGGTTGTTGTACTTGCTCGTCAATACCTAGTGTTTCCAAACCATTTTCCCCTCTGACCATTTGTGAATCGTATTATGGGTTGGCAACGTTCACCAAACAAAGTGAAATTCTTTTGGTCTTGATCAGTGATATATTCCTACTGTGGTTGGTCATTGTGCATGGTAGCCACAGCGTGCCACTACTTATTGAAGGTATTTGTACTTGCTAGAAGACAACTAAAATTCCCAAAATATTCTTTCCCCATCTGACCATTTGTGACTCGTATTATGAGTTGTCAACGTTGACCACACACAGTGAAATTCTTTGGTTATGGTCAGTGACATATGCCAACTTTGGTTGGTCACCGTAGCCACACCGTGCCACTACTGATTGAAGGTCTCTGTTCTTGCTAGTTGATACCTACTGTTCCCAACCCATTCCTTCCCCCTCTGACCATCTGTGGATCGTGTTATGAGTTGCCAACATTGACCACCCATAGTGCAATTCTTTGGTCATAGTCAATGATATATGCGTACTTTGGTTGGTCACTGTGCATGGTAGCCACACCGTGCCAATACCTATTAAAGGACTTTGTACTTTCTAGTTGATACCTAGTGTTCTCAACCCATTGTTCCCTCCTCTGACCATCTGTGACTTGTATTACGAGTTGTGAACGTTGACCCATCATAGGAAAATTCATTGGTCATGGTCAGTGACATATGCCAACTTTGGTTGGTCACTGTACACAGTAGCCACACTGTGTCACTACTGATTGAAGGTCTTTGTACTTGCTATTTGATACCTAGTATTCCCAACCCATTCCTTCCCCCTCTGACCATCTGTGGCTCGTGTTATGAGTTTCCAACATTGACCACCCATAATGAAATTCTTTGGTCATAGTCAGTGACATATGCGCACTTTGGTTGGTCACTGTGCATGGTAGCCACACCATGCCAATACTTATTAAAGGACTTTGTACTTGCTAGTTGATACCTAGTGTTCCCAACCCATTGTTCCCTCTTCTGACCATTTGTGACTTGTATTATGAGTTGTGAACGTTGACCCATCATAGGAAAATTCATTGGTCTTGGTTAGTGACATATGCCTACTTTTACTGGTCATTATGCATGGTAGCCACACCTTAGCACTACTTATTGAAGATCTTTGTACTTGCTACCAAATACATAGTGTTTCCAAACCATAGTTTTCCCCTCTGACTATTTGTGACTCGTGTTATGAGTTGTCAAGGTTGACAACACGTAGTGAAACTCTTTGGGCATGGTCAGTGTCATATGCCTAATCTGGTTGGTCATTGTGCATGGTAGCCAAACCGTGCCACTAATTGTTGAAGATCTTTGTACTTAATATTCGATAACTAGTATTCCCAGACCATTGTTTCACCCTCTGAAAATTTGTGACTTGTATTATGAGTTGTCAACGTTGGCCACACATAATGAAACTCTTTGGTCATGGTCAGTGTCATATGCCTATTTCGGTTGGTCATTGTGTATGGTAGCCACATCGTGCCACTTTTTATTGAAGGCCTGTGTACTTGCTAGTCAATAAATAGTATTCCCAAGCCATTCTTTCCCCCTCTGACAATTTATGACTTGTATTATGAGTTGTGAAGGTTGACCCATCATAGTGAAATTTTGTGGTCATGGTCAGTCACATGTGCCTACTTTGGTTGGTCATTATGCATGGTGTCCACACTGTGCCACTACTTGTTGAAGGTCTTTGTACTTTCTAGTTGATAACTAGTCCTCCCGAACTATTTTGTCCCCCTCTGACCATTTGTGACTCGTATTATGAGTTGTCAACATTGTCCACATATAGTAAAATACTTTGGTCATGGTCAGTGACATATGCCTTCTTTGGTTGGTCAGTGTGCATGGTAGCCACACCGTACCACTACTTATTGAAGATCTTTGTACTTGCTAGTCAATACCTACTGTTCCCAACCCATTGTTACCCCCTCTGACCATTTCTGACTCGTGTTATCAGTTGTCACCGTTGACCCGTCATGAGGAAAATTCGTTGATCTTGGTCAGTGACACATACCTACTTTGGTTGGTCGTTGTGCATGGTAGCCACACTGTGCCACTACTTATTGAAGGTATTTCTACTTACTAGTTGTAACGGGTCGAGTCTCCAGCTCCTGCTCTGAAGTCGTCGTCGGAGTTCGCAGAATGGCGTTCTCAGTCCGTGTCAGGGGTTTACCCCCCTCGCAAGACTGAGGGGCAATCGTCATCAACGACCCAGAGCAGGGAGACTCGAATATTTCGAGTCTCCGGAGGCCCATTTCCGTTTTTAACCAAACCCCTGGTTTTGGGACCCAAACCGGGGGTTTTGACCTCGAACTCGTGTGTTCGCACGAGTTATTCCGTTTATTTTAAGTCGAAGTTCGTCGTAAACGAAATTCGGTTTCCAGTTTGCCGTTCTGGCGCGAAATCGTCGCGTGCGAGGCACGCTGGCGATTTGGCGCCAGCTATTTCGACCTCACCCTTGCTCCCTCTATCCCTCGTCCTCTCTTGCTCGTTTGCAAGGAGGGCGAGGGGGGACGAGGGCACGAGGCCACGAGGCCTCGCCCTCGAAGTCCTCGTGGTCCCTCAGCCGCCGATCGGGCTGAGGCCACGATCGTCGGCTGGCGGCTGGCCGGCCGGTGGCCGGCCGGTCGCTTGGCCGGCCG
This sequence comes from Penium margaritaceum, assembly GCA_023375785.1. NCBI lineage: Eukaryota > Viridiplantae > Streptophyta > Zygnematophyceae > Desmidiales > Peniaceae > Penium > Penium margaritaceum. The sequence continues at coordinate 93,317 of SZWC01007816.1, read as the reverse complement.
CCGGCCGTCCAGCCGGCCGGCAGCGAGCTGGCCAACGGCCAGAGAATTGCTGGCCGCCGGCCAGCCCTCGCTGACGCGAGGGGTGGTGCACAACCACCCCTCGCTTCAGCGAGGAGGGATGGCCGAACCGGCCCTCCCACTACATTCCTCCCCACTTATTATGAACCGTCCCGGTTCATGAACAACAAGTAGGATTGTCAGTCAGTGAGTCATCAACATTGTGAAAGAAAAATAATGAATTCAATCACCAGCTAAACATGAACACGTACATGGTACTTAGACCTCAGCTGCAGCTTGTAGGTCAGCACGGCTAGCGGCCTCCCCCCTTTAGGCTGGAGCGTCCGCGCGACAACCATGTTGGGCGTCCCCAACCTCCCATGGTTGCTGTCCATGAATGCTGCCCTGTGGGAATGTTGTTCACTTTTTCCGCGTTCAGTCGGTACCTCCTGCCACATGTCGATCTGTGCGAGCTGCAAGCTCACTCCAGTACTCGTTGACCACCCCTGTGGGCAACCGAGATTCGGGCTCCCATGAATTATGTTCAGGTCCACAACCGGCCCAATGAACGAGGTACTCCCTGACAACGCGCGACCGAAGAGTACGCTCTCGGTGCTGGAGTAGGCGAAGGACCTCGTATTGGCCGTCGGCAGCCAGGATTGCTGGCGGTGGCTGAACGGTTCCTTCTGCCGTGTATGGAGCCAGCAGGCTCACATGAAACACNCCTGCCACGCGTCGATCTGTGCGAGCTGCAAGCTCGCTCCAGTACTCGTTGACCACCCCTGTGGGCAACCGAGATTCGGGCTCCCATGAATTATGTTCAGGTCCACAACCGGCCCAATGAACGAGGTACTCCCTGACAACGCGCGACCGAAGAGTACGCTCTCGGTGCTGGAGTAGGCGAAGGACCTCGTATTGGCCGTCGGCAGCCAGGATTGCTGGCGGTGGCTGAACGGTTCCTTCTGCCGTGTATGGAGCCAGCAGGCTCACATGAAACACGTCATGTATCCTCATACTCGGTGGAAGTAGCAATCGGTATGCCACTGGCCCGATGCGTGCCACAATGGGAAACGACCCTTTCCACTTCGGTAGAAGTTTTCTTGCCCCTGGCGACTTCAGCCGAAGGTTTTTAGTGCTAAGCAACACTTTGTCACCGATGTCAAACGAGACCTCCCGGCGACCTTTTACGCATATGCCTTTTTTCGCTGCCGAGCTGCTTGAAGGTGACCCTTTGCCTCCTGTAACAAGGAGTCGATGCGCTTGGCAAAGGCTTGAGCGGAAGGAACCTACCCTCCTGTACTCCCACTCTTCACCAATGAAGAGGGTACCACTGGATGCCGACCACTGTTCAACACAAACGGTGTGAACTGTGTAGACTTGTTCACCGAGTTCTTCACCGCAAACTCTGCCGGTGCTAGGAATTCGTCCCAATCATACATGGCAGGGTCCACGTACATGTGGAGCATCTGCTCTAGAGTGCGATTCATGCGCTCTGTTTGTCCGTCAGTTTGAGGGTGAAATGTTGTCGACATTTGCGACTCACTGCCGAAGTACTCGTGCATCTTTTGCCGGAACTTACTAGCAAATTTTAAATCTCGATCAGAGATAATGTGCAACGGCAAGCCGTGGTAGTTTACGACACCCTCAAAGAAGAGACCAGTAGTCTCCTCTGCGTTCACGTCAGTGGTTGTAGGAATAAAATGTGTCATCTTCGTCAAAAGATCCACAACCACTGGTATTGCATCGTGGCCACGGGCCGTGTCTGGAAGACCAGTAATGAAGTCCATGTTGACGCACTCCCATGGAGTCCCAGGAATGGGAAGCTGCTGGATGAGTCCAGCAGGCTTCTTGTTACTAGCCTTATTCCGAAGACATGGGTCGCATGTCATGCAATACTTACGGACATCGACACTCCACCCTGGTCACCAATAGTGGTCCGAGAGTGCCTGTCCGGTCTTTCGGGGTCCCACATGACCTGCGACCGGCGGGTCGTGGAACTGGGAGATAACCTTTGATCGAAGGTCTCCCGAGTTTGGCACAACAACTTGTTCTCCGTGCCAGAAGATTCCTGCGGCCTCCACCAAGCCGTACTTGTCCAAATTTCGAGAGTCTTGAAACCAAGAATCCACACAATATCCCATCCGGATCCTGTTTACAAAACCGTTGTAATGGATAATCTCTCGTGGTGGTTGCCGCAAAGGTGCAGGGGGATCTGGTGGTTGTACGGTTGCTGTTGCAATGGCCATAAAACACCCACTGACCTCGGTGGTTGCTTTAATTTCAATAGGCTGTCGGCTTAGTGGATCGGCCACATTGATGCGTCCTAGACGATATCCCCATGTGAACGAGAATCGACTCAGGTATTCGCTCCAACGCGCCTGTCGTCTTGACAGGTTCGGTTGCATTTGGAAAAAAACCAATGGATTATGGTCGGTCACGACCGTCACACCCCCTTCAGCACCCTCGAGGTAGCAACGCCACATCTTGAAAGCGTGTACTACCACGAGGAGCTCTTGATCCCCAGTCGTGTACCCGTTTTCGCGGGGATGAGCTTTCGGCTCTCATACGCAACTGGGTGACCGTTCTGCATGAGGACGGCTCCAAGTCCTACTACCGACACATCACATCGAACCTCCCATGGTTGTGATGGATCCAGAAGAGCTAGGACATGTGCCGTGGAGAGGAGCTCTTTGACCTTGAGAAAATCGTTCTCGCAATCAGATGTCCATTCCCAACACACGACTTTTCGCGTGAGCCTGGTTAGCGGTGCTACCAGGGTCGAATACCCTTGCATAAACCGTCAAAAGTAGTTTGCATGGCCGAGGAAAGACCGAATCTGCCCAACATTTTCAGGGCGTGGCCAGTCCACAACGGCTTGGACCTTTCGTGGGTCGACACGGATGCCGTCCTTGCCGACGATGTGTCCAAGGTATTCGAGCTCATCTTGTGCAAACTTGCACTTGCTCACTTTCGCATAGAACTTCTATTCCCGAAGGATTGCGAGAACTTCGCGCTGATGTTCAATGTGCTCTTCCATTGATTTGGAGAAAACCAGGATGTCATTTAGGTAAACCAAGACAAACTGTCCGAGTTTCTTGGAGAACGTTCGGTTCATTTCTCCTCGGAAGGTTGCCGGGGCATTTGTAAGCCCGAAGCATAACACTCGGAACGCGGTTTTGGGCACATCATCTTCCGTGATGCGGATTTGATGGTACCCTTGAGACAAATCCAAGGACGAAAATACTTTTGCGCCTTGGAGTTGGTCAAAAAGGTCCTCAATCCGCGGCAAGGGGAATCGATACCTCACCGTCAGCTTGTTCAACACCCGGTAATCCACGTACATGCGTAAACCACCGTCCTTCTTGTTCACAAAAAGGATTGGCGCACCGTACGGTGAGCTACTGGGCTTGATCCACCCTTTTGCAAGGTACTCTTTGATTTGGCGTTCGGCCTCTCACCTTTCTGATGGACTAAGGCGATACATGGGTCTGAACGGAGGAGTCACCTCCGGTTGCAGCGGAATCGTGTGGCCCATGTGTCTTTCTGGTAGAAGTCCAGCCGGTGGGTCTTGGAACACATTTGAGAACTCCGCCAATAGAGATCTGATCTCTTATGGCGTGTCTTCCGTCACGTCGTCCTCCACTTTCTGCAGCTGAGCCAAGAAGTATCGACAACCTTGTCGAATACGTCTCTTGACCTGCATTGCAGACAAGATGGCATGGACTTTGAGTCGGGTCGGTGATAATTCCGTACTCAGAATCAACGTAAAGCGGCGTTGTCCTTTTCAGAGGATCAAATGCTTTGATTCAAAGCACATTAGAGCCTTGTTGTCACGGAGTCAGGGATCGCCTAGCACCACGTCAAACGGGTCGGGGAGGTTGAGTACTTCAACGTGACACTCTGTGTGTACCCTTGAATACAAATTTTTGCTTTACAAGTACCGATCACGGGTACCGTACGGTTGTCACCGACAACAACTGCGCCATTCGATGGCTCGTACTTCAGGCCAACCTGTCGGGTAAATCCAAGGCTAACAAAAGAGTCGTCCCCTCCAGTGTCAGCCACTACGTTCACGGGAGCACCAGCTAGGTGTCCTTTGAACTGCATCGTCATGTTGCCTCCACTCTTCCGAGTGAACAGACTCGACGACGGTAAGCCGAGTTTGTGATAAACACGGAATCTGTACGATGGGCGTCGTAACTCCCATGATTCACCCACTCGAGTCCACATCTTGTGGGCACGTGTGAATTCGGCTAGCACTTCCAGTCTTTAAATTTGACTGGGTCAAAATTGTCGACTAAAGGTACTGCAAACGTGATTGAACTCATTGCTTTGAGGGTGTTTGCTTCAATCATTGTGTTACACAACTCTTGCACAGTGGTTGGTGTCGCCACCACTATGCAGGTTCGGTCATGCATCTCGTCTGGTGATGCAAGATTTAGTGGGCAATGTCGATCAGCAAGTGCAGAATGAGGTTCAATGAGAGGGTAGAAAACAATAGAGAAATTTGAACTCGTCAAAAACTCAAATTGTTTAACATCCTCGTCTGAAAACATGAACTCGTACTTGTGATCCAGTTTTACCCCTGAGTGGTCCACACTGATGTCACTCAGGGGTGGGGAAAACCCGCCCCACGGCGCTCTCCATTACCACGGTCGGGCCCATCGCCGCGACCGCGACCCTGTCCACGGCCTTGTCCGCGGCCTCCTGCTGCACCATCCCCACGAGGTGTTGCTGCTGCAGCTAGCGCCGCGGCCTCTTGTCCACCACCAGTAGGGCACTGAGCCCTAAAGTGGCCCGGCTGCATGCAGTTGTGGCAGAGCCCTTCACGGAAGGCTATGTTGCGACGCTCACGCGCCACCTACAGCTCGTCATTCTCGCGGCTGCGCTTGTTGTTGGGACCCTTGTGTCCACCAGCCTTCTTGGCTGGAGGGTTTGTAGGCTGCTTGCCCTTGGCCCCGCCTCGCTGTCCAGCTGACCCACCAGCCCCTGCAGCGTCCACGCGCATGTTGCGACCTTGCTGTGCATGCGCGTTCGGCCGTGCATCAGAGTAGTGCTTCGGGTTCGCCGAATACACTTCGCTCATGTAGTCGCGCAACGCCCTCCAGCTTGTCCAAGCTTGGCCAGTGGCTGTCGTGGTGGTCTTGTCCTTCAGCTTCTCGCTGGCGAGACCATCACGCAAGTACTCCAGCAGCATGCACTC
>SZWC01007816.1:72006-87866 GCA_023375785.1 Penium margaritaceum | reverse complement strand
GACCCACCAGCCCCTGCAGCGTCCACGCGCATGTTGCGACCTTGCTGTGCATGCGCGTTCGGCCGTGCATCAGAGTAGTGCTTCGGGTTCGCCGAATACACTTCGCTCATGTAGTCGCGCAACGCCCTCCAGCTTGTCCAAGCTTGGCCAGTGGCTGTCGTGGTGGTCTTGTCCTTCAGCTTCTCGCTGGCGAGACCATCACGCAAGTACTCCAGCAGCATGCACTCTGGGTACTTAAACGTCTGAGTCCCATCGCCCTCGGTGAAGCTTTCGGCTTCCTCCACGAGTGCGGTGAACTCGCTCAATTAGGATTCGAGCGAGCTACCCAGCTGCCTGAAGTCCTTGATCTTGTGGAAGGCACGCTGCGCCTCCTCACATTGGGTGTACTTCTTGCGCATGATCACGCAGAAGGCCTCCCAGGGCATGGGCTGCCACTCGAGGTGCGGCTGCTGCGCAGTCCACTCCTTGACCACGTACTTGAAGAGTTTGTCTTCAAGCCGCGTTGTGGCAAGGTCGCCCCACTGGCTGAGTGGAGCCTTGTGGACACGTAGAACGTGCTCCATGCGGTTCAGCCAGTCGGTCAGCTTCACGCCCTTCCGGAAGATCTTCACACTGTGGAGGAAGGACGTGTTCATGTCCGACCCCGAAGTCGTCGAGGTAGGCAAGTCGTCGCTGCCACCGGCAGTGGCATCCGTAGCTGCGGCACGCTGCACTTGCTGCTGCATCCGCACCTGGGTCACGCTCTGCAACGCCTTGTCGAGGTCGTTGCATCGGCGGCTTGCCTCATGGACGGCCAGGCGCTGCAGCTGGTGATCACGGTCAAGGTCCATGATACTCTGCCCGACGTGGGCTAGCAGGTTGGCGAACGCGAACTTGAGCTCTGATGTCGTCAGAGCATCGGTGATAGCCTCGAGGGCCTCGGATTGTCCGTGCACCCTTATCCACTGAAAGAGGGTACGGTTCGCGTACACGCCTCCAAGGAGTCCCACCTGTCGGAGGAGACTATCGTCGGCGACGACGCCCGAGTGGGCGCTGCCCTGCCCCATTGCGGCCACATCGTAGGAAGGGGGGTCTGCACCCACTCCTCCGAGTGGTGCCGTATCTCCACAGTCGGTGGTGATCTTGAGTCGGCCTGCCGTCTCTGCAGCAAACTCCGCAAGCCTCCGACGGCCATCGCAAATTTCCTTTGCGGCGTCGTCGTCCGGCTCGTTCTCGCGGGAACTTCCCGTGTGACTGCTTTCAGCACCCTTGCTGCTCTCGACAGTCTCGCTACTGTCGGCAGCTTCAGGCGATGCGGCGGGCATCTTTTCCTTCTCGAGCAATCGGCTCGAGTTCACCGCACGACGATGGCGATGGTCGCGATCCTCGTCGCCTTCGCCATCGTCGGCGTCGTGATCTTCGTCGGGGTCCTCCTCCGTAAGATCCTCCTCCATCGCGTCGTCCGTCGCATGGGGGTCGCCCATGTGCGCGTCGACGTGCTCGTCGAGCACCTTTGCGACCTCCGCACGCTTCTCGGTGTCGCCGAGGTTGGCGTGGGTTGCCTTAGGCGGCATGGTTGCCTTAGGCGGTACGGTTGCCTTAGGCGGCACGGTTGCCTTAGGCGGTACGGTTGCCTTTGGGTTGGCAACCGTGCTTGCGGCGGCGGCTCCAAAAACTTGGAGTCCGCCGAGGACGTGTGGTGAGAACGTCACCACCTTGCCCTTGTTGGCCTTAGATGGTCCGGCACTTGCCATCTCGTCGCTCGTGCAACTAGCACGTGAAGGTCGTTGTGAGGATCACCCCACAACGAGGAGGAACCGCCTCATAAGATGTTGCTCTCACGATCGGTGAGGCAATTTCAATTTAAATTTCTATTTTCCTATGCCGCCACGTCGGCACAAGGTCGTGGGTTTAGAAACTAGTCCTCCTAAGCCGTGACTCACGGCACTTGGTAGCAACTAGGATCTAGGAAAACAGAAAATCACAATACAAGGGAGTAACAAGAAGTGTGAGTACCGCTCACAAAACTAAGACAAAGCAAGAAGACAAGCAAGTACAAGGTCAAGAACGAAAAGACTACTTTTCTTCTTGTCTTCTTGTCTTCTGGTCTTCCTTGGTCTCTTCTTGCGTCTTCTTGTCACGTCTCGCGTCCCTTGGCGGCGTTGGGGGAGCCGCCAAAAGTCCCCAAGGTGTCGCCCTCCTTCTTTTTAGGGTGCTCTCAGGCCGTGAGAGTCCCTAAGCTTCGGGAGGGGCGCTGTCCCAATTTTTGGATGAAGGGGTTTTGAAGGAGCCTTGAAAGTGGAGAGGATTTTGTGGTTTTTGAGGGTGGGGACTCCCCACCCCGTCCCACAAAAATCTTCCTAGCCCTCTGGAAGTGAGGAGAGGCTGGAAGAAAGAGTCTCCACCAAGTAGAGCTTTTTTCAAGCTCTCTAACGCACTTTACGGCGCTTCAATCTGTGAAGTGTAGGTGCCGTAGTCCCTTCTGGCGTTTGTGATGCTGCTTGCAGCTGCCGGCGGCGTTTCATCTATGTCGTAGCTGCCGTTTCCGTCGAACCCTTGGTCGCGAGGGTCGTCTGGCTCTGAGAACCACTGTAATGGGTCGAGTCTCCAGCTCTAGCTCTAAAGTCGTCGTCGGAGTTCGCAGAATGGCGTTCTCAGTCCGCGTCAGTGGTTTACCCCCTTCGCAAGACTGAGGGGCAATCGTCATCAACGACCCAGAGCAGGGAGACTCGAATATTTCGAGTCTCCGGAGGCCCATTTAACCAAACCCCTGGTTTTGGGACCCAAACCGGGGATTTTTACCTTGAACTCGTGTGTTTGCACGAGTTATTCCGTTTATTTTATGTCGAAGTTCGTCGTAAACGAACTTTGGTTTCCATTTTGCCGTTCTTGCGTGAAATCGTCGCGTGCGAGACACGTTGGCGATTTGGCACCAGCTATTTCGACCTCACCCTTGCTCTCTCTATCCCTCATCCTCTCTTGCTCGTTTGCAAGGAGGGCGAGGGGGGACAAGGGCACGAGGCCACGAGGCCTCGCCCTCGAGGCCCTCGTGGCCCCTCAGCCGCCGATCGGGCTGAGGCCGCGATCGGCGGCTGGCGGCTGGCGGCTGGCCGTCCGGTGGCCGGCCGGTCGCTTGGCCGGCCGCCGGCCGTCCAGCCGGCCGGCAGCGAGCTGGCAGACGGCCAGCGAATTGCTGGCCGCCGGCCAGCCCTTGCTGACGCGAGGGGTGGTGCGCAACCACCCCTCGCTTCAGCGAGGAGGGAGGGCCGAACGGGCCCTCTCGCTACATTGGTTGGTCGTTGTGCATGGTAGCCACACTGTGCCACTACTTACTGAGGGTATTTGTACTTGCTAGTGAAAACCTAGTATTATTATACCATTTTTTCCCCTTCTGACCATTTGTGACTAGTATTATGGTTGTCAACATTGACCACGCACAGTGGAATTCTTTGGTCATGTTCATTAACATATAATTAATTTGGTTGGTCATTGTGCATGGTAGCCACACCGTGCCACTACTTATCGAAGGTCTTTGGACTTGGTAGTAAATGACCAGTATTCCAAAAACCATTTTTTTCTCCTCTGACCATTTGTGACTTGTAATATGAGTTGTGAAGATTGACCTATCATAGTGAAATTCTTTGGTCATGGTTGGTGACATATGCCTACTTTGGGTGGTCATTGTGCATGGAGGAAACACCGAGCCACTATTTATTGAGCGCATTTTACTTGCTAAGTGATACCTATTGTTTTGAAACTATTACTTCCCCCTCTGACCATTTGTGACTCGTATTATGAGTTGTCAATGTTGACCAGCCATAGTGAAATTCTTTGGTCATGGTCAGTGACATATGCATACGTTGGTTGGTCATTGTGCATGGTGGCCACATCGTGCCACTACTTATTGAAGATCCTTGTACTTGCTAGTCGATAAAAAGTATTCCCAACCCATTGTGTCCCCCTTTGACCATCTGTGACTTGTATTATGAGTTGTGAATGTTGACCATCCATAGTGAAATTCTTTGGTCATGGTCTGTGACATATACCTATTTGGTTGGTCATTGTGCATGGTGGCCACATCGTGCCACTACTTATTCAAGGTCTTTGTACTTGCTATAAGATGCCTAGTACGCCTAAACCATTGTTTCCCCCTCTGACCATTTGTGACTCGTGTTATGAGTCGTCAATGTTGACCACACGTGGTAGAATTATTTGGTCGTGGTCAGTGACGAATCCCTTCTTTTGCTGGTCAGTGTGCATGGTAGCCACACCGTGCCACTAATTGTTGAAGGTCTTTGTACTTACTAGACGATAATTAGTATTCCCTAACCATTGTTTCTCCCTTTTACCATTTGTGACTCGTGTTATGAGTTGTCAACATTAACCACACCTTGTGGAAATCTTTGGCCATGGTCAGTGAAAAATGCATACTTTGGTTGGTCATTGTGCATGGTAGCCACACCGTGCCACTACTTATAGATGGTTTTTGTACTTGCTAGTAAATACCTAGTATTTCCAGGTCATCGTTTCCCCGTCTGACCATTTGTGACTCGTGTTATGAGTTGTCAACATTGACCACCCGTAGTGGACGTCTTTGGTCATGGTCAGTGACATATGCCACCTCCGGTTGAACATTTTGCATGGTAGAACCACCATGCCACTACTTATTGGATGCCTTGTGGTTGCTAGTCAATATCGGGTATTGTTAAACCATTGTTTCTCCCTCTGACCATTTGTTACTTGTTTATGATTCGTCAACGTTGACCACACACAGTGAAAGTCCTTGGTCATATTCAGTGACATATGTCTGCTTTGGTTGGTCATTGTGCATGGTAGACACACCAGGCCACTACCTATTGAAGTTCTTTCATACTTGCTAGTCAATACCTAGTATTCCCAAACCATTGTTTCCCCCTCTGCCCATTTGTCCGTCGTGTTATGAGTTGTTAACGTTGACCACCCATGTTGAAATTATTTGGTCGTGGTAAGTGACATATGCATACTTTGGTTGGTCATTGTGCATGGTATCCACACCGTTCCACTACTGACTGAAGATCTGTGTACGTGCTAGTTGATAAATAATATTACTAAACCATTGTTTCCCCCTCTGACCATTTGTGACTCATATTATGAGTTGCCAACGTTGACCACGTATAGTGAAATTCTTAGGCATGGACTTATGCCTACTTTGGTTGGTCTTTGTGCACGGTAGCCACACCATGCCACTACTAAAGGAAGGTCTTTGTACTTGCTAGTTGATAACTATCATTCCCAAATCATTTTTTCTCCCTTTGACCATTTGTGACTCGTATTACGAGTTGTCAACATTGACCACACATAGTAAAGTTCCTTGGTCATGGTCGATGACATATGCCTAACTTGGCTGGTCATTGTGCATGGTAGCCACACCATGCCACTACTTACAGAAGGTCTTTGTACTTGCTAGTCGATACCTAGTGTTCACAACCCATTGTTTCCACCTGTGACCATTTGTGATTCGTATTATGAATTGTGAACGTTGACCCGTCATATTAAAATTCTTTGGTCATGGTCATTGTCACATGCCTCATTCTGGTTGGCCATTGTGCATGGTAGCCACACCGTGCCACTACTTATTGAAGATATTTGTACTTTCTACTTGATAATGAGTATTCCCAAACCATTGTTTCCCCCTCTGGCCATTTGTGAATCTTCCTATTATTGTCAACATTGACCACACATAGTGGAATTATTTGGTCAATGTCAGTGACATATGCCTACTTTGGTTGCTCATTGTGCATGGTAGCCACACCGTGCCACTACTTATTGACGGTCTTTGTACTTACTAGTCAATTACCAGTATCCCTGAACCATTGCTTCCCCCTCTTACCATTTGTGACTTGTATTATGGGTTGTCAACATTGACCCATCATAGTGAAATTATTTCATCATGGTCAGTGACATATACGTACTTTGGTTGGTCATTGTGCATGGTAGCCACACCGTTCCACTACTTATTGAAGGTATTTGTACTTGCTAGTTGATAACTAGTGTTTCCAAACCATTGTTCCCCCCTCTGACCATTTGTGACTTGTATTATGAGTTGTGAAAGTTGACCCATCATTGTGAAATTCTTTGGCCATGACAAGTGACATATGACTACTTCGGTTGGTCACTGTGCATGTTAGTCACACTGTGGGACTACTTGTTGAAGGTCTTTGTAATTGCTAGTTTATAAAAAGTATTCCCAAACCATTGTTTCTCCTATGACCATTTGTGATGTGTTATGAGTTGTCAACACTGATCACACACAGTGAAATTCTTTGGTCATAGTCAGTGACGTATGCCCACCTTGGATCGTCGTTGTGCATGGTAGCCACACCGTGCCACTAGTTTTGGAAGGTCTTTGTACTTGCTTGACACCTAGTATTCCCAAAAAAAAATCCCCTCTGACCATTTGTGACTCATATTATGAGTTGTCAATGTTGACCAGCCATAGTGAAATTCTTTGGTCATGGTCAGTGACATATGCATACGTTGGTTGGTCATTGTGCATGGTAGCCACACCATGCCAATTATTATTGAAGGTCTTTGTACTTGCCAGTTGACAACTAGTATTCCCGAACCATTGTTTCCCTATTTGACCATTTTTGACTCGTGTTATGAGCTGTCAACGTTGACCATGCATAGTGGTATTCTTTCGTCATGGTCAGTGACATATGCTTACTTTGGTTGGTCCTTGTGCATGGTAGCCATACCGTGCCAATACATTTTGAAGATCTTTGTACTTGCTAACTGAGAACTAGTATTCCCAAACCATTGGCTCCCCCTCTGACCATTTGTGACTCATATTTTGAGTTGTTAACGTTGACCACACATAGTGGAATTCTTTGGTCATGGTCAGTGATATAGCCTACTTTGGTTGGTCTTTGTGCATGGTAGCCACACCGTGCCACTACGTACTGAAGGTCTTTGTACTTCCTAGTTGATAAATAGTGTTCCAAAACCAATGCTTCTCCCGCTGACCATTTGTGACTCGTGTTATGAATTTTCAACGTTGATCACACGTAGTGGAATTCTTTGGTCTTGTTCTGTAACATATGCATACTTTGGTTGGTCACTGTGCATGGTAGCCAAACCGCGCCACTACTTATTTAAGGTCCTTGTACTTGATAGTTCATAACTAGTATTCCCAAACCATTATTTCCTCCACTGACCATTTGTGACTCGTGTGATAAGTTGTCAATGTTGACACACATAGTGAAATTCTTTGATCATAGTCAGTGACGTGTACATACTTTGGTTGGTCGTTGTGCGTGGTAGCCACACCGTGTCACTACTTATGGAAGGTCTTTGTACTTGCTAGTTGACACCTAGTATTCCCAAGACATTTTTTTCCCCTCTGACCATTCGTGACTCGTATTATGAGTTGTCAATGTTGACCACCCATAGTGAAATTCTTTGCTCATGGTCAATGACATGCATACGTTGGATGGTCATTGTGCATGGTAGCCACACCGTGCCACTACTTGTTGAAGGTATTTGTACTTGCCAGTTGAAAACTAGTATTCCCGAACCATTGTTTCCCCATTTGACCATTTGTGACTTGTGTTATGAGCTGTCAACGTTGACCATACACGGTGGAATTCTTTGGTCATGGTTTGTGACATATGCCTACTTTAGTTGGTCATTGTGCATGGTAGCCATACCGTGCCACTACATTTCGAAGATCTTTGTACTTGCTAATTGATAACTAGTATTCCCAAACCATTGGTTTCCCCTTTGACCATTTCTGACTCATATTTTGAGTTGTTAACATAGTGGAATTCTTTGGCCATGGTCAGTGATATAGCCTACTTTGGTTGGTCTTTGTGCATGGTAGCCACACCGTGCCACTACGTACTGAAGGTCTTTGTACTTGCTATTTGATAAATAGTGTTCCCAAACTAATGCTTCTCCCCGCTGACCATTTGTGACTCGTGTTATGAATTGTCAACGTTGACCCCAAGTGGAATTCTTTGGTCTTGGTCAGTGACATATGCATACTTTGGTTGGTCATTGTGCATGGTAGCCACACCGTGCCACTACTTATTTAAGGTCTTTGTACTTGATAGTTCATAACTAGTATTCCCAGACCATTATTTCCTCCACTGACCATTTGTAACTCGTGTTATGAGTTGTCAACATTGACCACACATGATGAAATTCTTTGATCATAGTCTGCGACGTGTGCATACTTTGGTTGGTCGTTGTGCGTGGTAGCCACGCCGTGCCACTACTTATTGAAGGTCTTTGTACTTAATAGTTGATAACTAGTATTCCCAAACCATTATCCCCCCCTGACCATTTGTCACTCATGTTATGTGTTGTAAACCTTGACCACACACAGTGAAACTCGTTGGTTATGGTCAGTGACAAATGCCTACTTTGGTTGGCCATTGTGCATGGTAGCCACACCGTGCCACTTCTTATTGAATTTATTTTTCCTTGCTATTCAATAAATAGTATTCCTTAACCATTGTTTCCCCCCTCTGACCATCAGTGACTCTTGTTATGAGCTGTCAACATTGACCGCACATAGTAAAATTCTTTAGTCATGGTCAGTGACATATGCCTAGTTTGGTTGGTCAGTGTGCATGGTAGCCACAGCGTGCCACTGTGTATTGAAAATCTTTGTACTTGCTAGTTGATAGCTAGCATTCAAAAACCATTGTTTCCATCTCTGACCATTTGTGACTTGTATGACGAGTTGTCAATATTGACCACACATAGTGAAATTATTTGGTCATGGTCAGTGACATGCGCCTAATTTGGTTTGTCAGTGTACATGGTAGCCACACCATGCAACTACGTATTGGAGGTCTTTGTACTTGCTAGTTTATAAATAGTATTCCCAAACTATTGTTTCTCCCCCTGACCATTTGTGGTTCGTATAATGAGTTTTCAACATTGCCCACACATAGTGAGCTTCTTTGGTCCTGATCAGTGGCATACTTCTAATTTGGTTGGTCATTGTGCATGCTAGCCACACTGTGCCACTACTTATTAGAGGGCTTTGTACTTGCTAGTTGATAACTAGTATTCCCAAACCATTGTCCCCCCCCCTCCGACCATTTTTGACTCGTATTATGGGCTGTCAACGTTGGCCACACATAGTGAAACTCTTTGGTCATGGTCAGGGACATATGCCTACTTTGGTCGGCCATTGTGCATGGTACCCCCACCGTTCCACTACGTATTGATAGTCTGTGTACTTGCTAGTTGACAACTAGTATTCCCAGACCATTGTTTCCCCCTCGGACCATTTGATATTTGTATTATGAGTTGTGAACGTTGAACCATCATAGTGAAATTATTTGGCCATGGTCAGTGACACATGCATGCTTTGGTGAGTCATTGTGCATGGTAGGCACATCATACCACCAATTATTGAAGGTCTTTGACTTGCTAGTTGATAACTAGTATTCCCAAATAATTATTTCCCCCTCTGACCATTTGAGACTCGTGTTGTGAGTTGTCAATGTTGACCACATGTTAAGAGGATTTTCTCTGCAATGGCAGCAGGGGGCCGCAAGGAGGAGGAACTTCCATGGAAAAAATGAACCGATCTGCGGAAGACACACATGCCCCAAGCGGAGAAGGAGAGAGGATGCTGGCTCCCGCATCTGCGCGGTTGAGCGAGGGACAAACACAACAAGAAGAAGGAACGTGCACGGTCAATGGCGGGAAGTTGGGGGACGCACTCCCGCCCGATCTCGCATTGGGACACCAAGAATCAACGGACGACAGGGTATTATGAATTGGCAACATTGACCATACATAGTGAAATTCTTTGGTCATGGCTAGTGACATATGCCTACTTTGGTTGGTCATTTTGCATGGTAACGACATTGTGCCACTACTTATTCAAGAACCTTGTACTTCTTAGTCGATAACTAGTATTTTCAAACCATTTTTCCCAACCTGACCATTTTTTAATCAACTTATGAGTTGTCAACGTTGACCAGACATAGTAAAATTATTTGGTCATGGTCAGTGACACATGCCTATATTGGTTGGTCATTGTGGATGGTAGCCACGTCGTGCCACTACGTATTGAACGTCTTTCTACTTGCTCGTTAATAACCAGTATTCCCAAACCATTGTTTCCGCATTTGACCATTTGTGACTCGTATTATGAGTTGTCAACGTTGACCACAGATACTGAAATTATTTCATTGTGGTCAGTGACATATGCCTACTTTGGTTGGTCATTGTGCATGATAGCCATACCGTGCCACTATGTTTTGAAGGTCTCTGTACTTGCTAGTAGATAACTAGCATTCCCAGCCCGTTGTTTACCCCTTTGACCATCTGTGACTTGTATTATGAGTTGTTAACGTTGACCACACATAGTTAAATTTGTTGGTCATAGTCACTGACAAATGCCAACTTTCGTTGGTCATTGTGTATGGTGTCCACAACGTACCGCTATTTATTGAACATCTTTGTACTTGCTAGTTGATAACTAGTATTTATAGACCATTGTTTCCCCCTCTGACCATTTGTGACTCGTATTATAAGTTGTTAGCGATGACAACATACAGAAAGATAATTTGGTCATGGTCAGTGCCATATGCCTACTTTGGTTGGTCATTGAGCATAGTAGCCACATCGTGCCACTTTGTATAGAAGGTATTTGTAATTTCTAGTTAATAACTAGTATTATCAAACCATTGATCCCCCCTCTGACCCTTTGTGACTCGTGTTATGAGTTGTCAACGTTGACCACGCATCGTGAAATTCTTTGGTCATGGTCAGTGACATGTGCCTACTTTAGTTGGTCATTTTGCATGGTAGCCGCACCGTGGCACTACTTATTGAAGGTCTTTGTACTTGGTAGTTGATAACTAGTATTCCTAAACCATTATTTCCCCATCTGACCACTTTTTATTTGTATTATGAGTTAACGTTGACCACACATAGTGAAATTCTTAGGTCATGGTCAGTCACATATGCCTACTTTGGTTTATCACTGTGTATGGTAGCCACGCCATGCCACTACTGATTGAAGGTCTTTGTACTTTCTTGTTGATAACTAGTATTCCCAACCTAGTGTTTCCCCCGCTAACCACTTGTGGTGCGTGTTATGAGTTGTCAACATTGACGATATATAGTGGAATTCTTAGGCCTTTGCTAGTGACCTATGCCTACTTTGGCAGATCATTGTGCATGGGAGCCACACCGTGCCACTACTTTTTTAAGGTTTTTGTGCATGCTTTTCAATAACTAGTACTCCCAACCCAGTGTTTCCCCCTCTGACCAGTTGGGACTCGTATTATGAGTTGTCGATGTTGACCACACATAGTGAACTTCTTTGGTCATGGTCAGTGACATATGCCTACTTTGGTTGGTCATTATGCATGATAGCCACAGCATGTCAGTACGTCTTGAAGGTCTTCGTACTTGATATTCAGTAACTAGTGTTCCCCCTCTGATCATATTACGAGTTGACAATGTTGACCAAACATGGTGAAATTCTTCGAATTTCACCAAAGTAGGCCCCTGTCAAGTTCACTACTTGTGGTCAACATTTAAAGCTCATAATACGAGTCACAACTGATTTGAGCGAGAAACAATGATTTGGGAATACTAGTTTTTGGCTAACAAGTACCAAGATCTTCAATATGTGGTGGCACGGTGTGGCTACCATGCATGATGACCAACCAAAGTGGGCATATGTCACCAACCATGACAAAGAACTTCACTATGTGTGGTCAATTTTGACAACTCATAATACGAGTCACAAATGGTCAATTGGGGAACCAATTGTTTGGGAATACTGGTTATTCACTAGGAAGTACAAAGACATACAATAAGAGGTGGCACGATGTGGTTACCATGCACAATGACCAACCAAAGTAGGCATATGGTACTGACCATGACCAAAGAATTTAACTAAACGCTTTCAACATTGACAACTCATAATATGAGTCACAAATGGTCATAATAAGAAATAATAGTTTGGGAATAGTGGATATCAACTAGCAAGTACAAAGACCTTCGATGCGTAGTGGCACGATGTGGCTACCATGCACAATGACCAACCAAAATAGGCATGTCACTGACCATGACCAAAGCATTTCACTATGTGTGGTCAACATTGACAACTCAAAATACAAGGCACATATAACCAGAGAGGGAAAATGGTTTGGGAATAATAGTTTTGCCTAGCAAGCACAAAGATGTTTAATGGGTAGCGGTATTGTGTGGCTACCATGCACAATGGCCAATTAAAGTAGGCGTATGTCACTAACCATGAGCCGAGAATTTCACTCTGTGGTCAACTTTGACGACTCACAATACGAGTCACGTATGGTCAAAGGGGGAAACACTGGTTTGGAAATTTTGATTATCGACTAGTAACCACAAAAACCTTTAATAAGTACTGACAAAGCGTGGCCAAAGTAGGCATGTGTCACTAACCATGACCAAAGAATTTCACTATGTGTGGCCAATGTTGACAACAGATAGTACGAGTAACAAATGGTCAGGGGGAGAAACAATGGTTTGGGAATACTAGTTTATGACTATTTAGTACAAAGACCTTCAATAAGTAGTGGCACGGTGTGGCTTCCATACACAATGACCAACCAAAGTAGGCATATGTCCCTGATGATGACCAGGGAAATGCACTATGGGTGGAAAACATTGACAACTCATAATACGAGTCACAAATGGTCCGAGGAGGAAACACGTCAACCGGCCTGAGGCGAACGGATTAGAAAATAGGGCCAACACAATAGCACCTGTCGTCCGCTCCCAGCATTTCAGATAGGAGAATATATCACCCACAGTTCCACACTGAGCAGCTCCTATGCAATCACTTGCTAGCAACTGTGTCCACTTAACACTTGGTCACTTTCGCGAGAGGTGTTAGTAAGAGACTAACTCCTGGGGCTTAGACGAACCAGTTTCTTCTTTATACTGTTCCTTAATATGACGGCTCTGTGAGGAGTGTCTAAGGGCAGACTGTACATTTAGAATGAGGAATGAGCTTGGTACATGTAGTCCTAGGCGTGGCATCTATGGTGTGTGGGTAGTGGCACTTTTACGAGTGGCCACTCCACACCACCTCACGAGCTTGCCAAGTGGCGCATCCACTGACCGCCAAGTGGGACATCCTCCTCATGCATGGAGAAATTTCTAAGAAACTTCCTCTGTGCATGAAGGTCAAAAACCTTCCTGCTCACATCAAGGTTCGTTCACAAGAACTTTTGTCCCGAAGTCCAACGTGCTACCCATTGTGCTAGATTGCTGGTGTCTCCCTTGGACTTGCACCATAAACAATATTTGGGGGACTGACTCCAAGGGAGCAGTGCATACCCAACTTGACCACTAAGTAGTGGCCAAGGGGACATAAAAGAATAACCATCTATCCCTTGCACCTATGGCCACCTGTCGTGACCCGTAGCTTTGCATTGTGTTTGCGCACCATTGTTGTCTTTGTCTTCATTCCTCGTCTCCTGCATCCACCATGCCGAGTCCTCGAGTGCTTGCAGCATGCAAGTCGCAATCAAGTGGCTTCATCGAGATGTGTATAAGTATCCTCTTGGTTTCAACGTGCTCTAGTTCTACGATATCCTTGGCGACAAGGTCGTGTGAGTAGTGGTACCAAATTCCGATGTGTTTTGTACGCTGGGATATCATGTCGTCCTCCGCCATAGCGATGGTGCTCTCGTTGTCGACACGGATGACCGTTACTTCCTCTTGTGGTGCCTTGATCTCGTTGAGTAGACTACGAATCCACCGTGTTTCCTTGCACACTTCCGATAGTGCGATGTACTCGACCTTAGCATTAGAGAGCGAGACGCAAACATGCTTCTAACCGCACCACTTATCGACTGCGATGGTGGCACCGTAGATAGCCCACCCCTGCTTGAGCGGAGCGTCCTCGGCCTCAAGCTTCTCATCAATCCTTGGCATGAATTTTGCACCACTGTGGTCTAAGACGACAGCTTGAAGGAGACGTTAGTAAAATTCATTGGTCATGGTCAGTGACATATTCCTGTTTTTGTTGGTTATTGTGCATGGTAGCCACACCGTACTACTATTTATTGAAGGTATTTGTACTTTCTAGTCAGAAACTAGTATTCCCAATCCATTCTTCCCCCCTCTGACCATTTGTGACTCGTATCATGAGTTATCAACGTATACCACACATAGTGAAATTCTATGGTCATGGTCATTGACATTTGGTCATTGTGCATGGTAGCCACATCGTGCCACTGCGTATTGAAGGTCTTTGTACTTGCTAGTTGACAGGTAGTATTCCCAAACCATCGTTTCCCCCTGTGACCATTTGTGACGCGTGTTATGAGTTTTCAACGTTGACCACACATCGTGAGATTCTTTGGTCATAGTCAATGACATATGCCTACATTGGTTGATCATTGTGCATGGTAGCCACACCGTGCCACTACTTATTGAAGGTCTTTGTACTTGCTGGCCAATAACTAGTATTCTCATGCCATTGTTTCCCTCTCTGACCATTGTGACTCGTATTGTGCATTGTCAATGTTGACCACCTGTAGTGGAATTCTTTAGTCACGGTCACTGACATATGCTTACTTTGGTTGGTCATTGTGCATGTTAGCCACACCGTGCCACCACGGTCACTCCAAAGCCAGGTAAGAACTCTGGGAATAGGAGATAATGGAATCAATTCATCCTTTCTTTTGCAGTTTTTCAAATTTCTTCCCCATTGTCGGTCATAATGGATGTCAGAAGAAGGAAGACATGTTCTGTGAGAGAGGAGTGAGTGGTGTGGTCATGGAAGGCCACTTAGATCCAGTTTATCCATTAGGCTTGTCAGCAGATTCTTTGCCAGAGTAAACAACCTAAGCGGGGTTCCCTTAGATGATGATGGTAGGAAGGTTGAAGGAAGGGTTGAATATGATTGCACATTGTCTCAAGGGACGCTAGGGGACGTCCTCTAGCCTGGGACGTCCTCAAGGTCACTTGATCGCGATGGAGCAAAATTTTCGCTTTCAGATTTGGATTTATCTCCACTTCATGCAAATCCCCCTATCTTTTAATGCAAACCACGTTAAGATACATCGTATTTCAATTAGGGTTAGGGTTTCGTTTTGTCTACACGAACTCCTGTTGGGCGCCATTGTAGCCGGGCCAATAGGTTTCACATCAAGGCATGGGTAGTCTTGGACCCCCCACGCAAACCCAACACCCTCCCCCCCCCCAAAAAAAAAAACCACAAACTCCTCAAAATATGGGTATGGCTGTTCCACAGAAATGATTACATCAGCAGTCCGATGTTGCACGCATGCAATGTCGAAATTGCATTGCCATGAATTGCTTTTGGATACATCGTTGATTTTCTTCCATGTGTCGGTGGCACCTCGTTAGAGAGAAAAGTGGCAGATATGGGATTATAATTATGCGAGTCATGGGTATGACTGTCTCATTGGGAATGGTGTGTTGGTTTGAACTCCTGTATTCCGAAACATGGATGGGTAAATTGAGTAGATAGCCATGTTTTCGGCCTCCTCACCATAACAAGTGTCGTGTCCCACTTCACCTCAAAAGTTTAAACTTATCATGTTTTTGGACTATCGGAGACTCCTACCTGGACGCGGTAGTAAAACCTTTACGTTGACCTGAGCGGCCGGAAGAATTATTTAATTCTGGAGATATTTTGGCCGTTTGCGACGGAGCCAACCCAAAACATTCATTTTTAAAGTCGCCGATGGCAGTAGCGTACTGATTGGATCGGAGGTCCCAATTCTTGGCTCATTGTCTCAGAAAAAAATACTGTATGAACCTTTAAGGAAAATTTTATGAAAAATCAAGAATTTGGAACCAGTTCCCTGGTCAATATGTTGCCGTTAGCATGACTTACTACG